>JH651274.1:204399-356628 GCA_000260095.1 Tetrahymena borealis | reverse complement strand
TTTTAATAGATTAATCTTACTTTTATTTCTTGTAGATATATTAATTCAGAAGAAATTTTTGAATACATTTTTCATTTATGTATGTAAATTAATATATATTTTATAATAAAATAAATTTCAATTAATTATATCATCTTTTCTCATCTATATATGGTGAATCTTTAATCAACCACTCTGATGAGAACTCTATAATCTAGGTCTTTGTCTATCTTCTTATTTCTTTTAATTTTAATTGACATTATTCTAATTATTATGATTCTGAAAATTATCTTGCTAATATTCTTCATATTAAATTTCTTAATAACTTTCTGAGGTTTATTCAGGGAAGATCGTTGACAATATTTATTTTGGCTGCTGTTATTGCATTTGTGTTTCACTTAATTTAATTATTTATGAATTATTTCCCTAGCTATTCATTTAATTAATTTATAATTTCTATGTCTCCACAACATTTTTAATTTAATTAGTTTACTTTAAGAGAGCAAGTTTGTTTACATTATCTGGAAATAAGAAGTTATGGTTGATATCAAACTAAGCATTATGATACTTATGTCTATCTTACAATTTACTATTTTCCTCTTCTAATGCATTCATTTATAATTTTTCATCATTAAAAGCTAGCTCATCTCCAAATCCAGCTCCTATTTTATGATTGATTAAATTTAAATTTTTTGGAGACTTTTTAAGAGTTTTAGCTTATTTAGATTATTAATAAATTTATTCTAAATTATGAGTTAATACTGAGATGGAATTTAATTATTAATGCTCTTCACCATTAAGCTTCTCTTAGCTTTACTAAGAGTAAATTTAGACAGTCTAATTTGGTTTTTCACTTCGTTAGTAAGGTTTTAAATGTTATGCTTTGTTGGCATTATCTTACTTTTAATTAATTATCTAAAGGTTACAGTTTGCATTAGCTGTTTTTTAAAATTATTAACTTGTTTCATCTTCATTTTTTTTTTAGTTAAGTTCCTATGAAACAGTTAACTCCTCATCTATGGATTAAGATACCTAAATTTTAATAAATTCTTTATCCTCATCTCCTCCTCTAGCAGATTAGGTTTAAAAGTTGTAGTTATTGATTTTTACATTCTTTCCAACTCCTTTAAATAATCCTACTTACTAAGTTTTAGGCGATATGACTTTTGAATTATTTGAAATCTCCGAAATTAAAGGTCTATTAATTTTACTAGGACTGATTTTTGTAATTTGAGAAGGTTTAAATATTTTAGTATTTGTTTGTTATTAATTTGAAGGAGAAAGGCTATGGTAATTATCTTGCTTTTTTGTAGCTACATGCTTTATTCTAAAACTTATTCTCGAGCTGGCTCCTCCAGTAGTAGAACTTTATTGAGAAGTACTAAGACTCTACTATTAAGTGAGTTAACTCTAAAACATTTTATTAGTATTTAATTGTGATCTTAAAGAGAATCTAAAATCACCAGGAGAATGCCTAGGGATCTAATTGTTTGCAAATATTTTTTATATAGCAGCTGCAGCGGCTGCATTTACCTTCATAGGTTAGAAAACATTATTGCAAGTGTTTAAACTGAAAGTAATTCTGTTCTATATTTATGCAAAGAATCCATCTAATTTATAGTTCAATTCATTTATTTTTTTGGTTATTTTTTCTTTTTGAAACTAAATATGCATTTATCCTTAGTGAAGCTTCGCTATATATGCATTTAATGATTCATGTGTATTATCCTACATTTTACTAGCCTCCAATATTAATTTTATAGCTTTATTGTCTTATGCTTTGCTCATGGTCTAGTCAGAGGCTAGCATATTATCAATGTATTCAAAATATTTATTTAATATTGACTCACGTGCCTTCTCAATCATACTATTTAATTCTTACATTTACTTATCAAATAATTGATCTATATATTATTATTATATGATCTTAAATTCATCTTTAGCTTGCTCACACTCTTCCCACACCTTTCCATTGCGTTAATCTGCATTTACTCCCTTAACACATTACAAAATTAAATTATCTTCATCTTTAATGGATGGTTTTCTCTCAAATTTAATCTAATGAGTTTCCTTCTTTTATCCATTTTCGATTTATTAGCCTTCAATCTATTAAGTAGAATTAATTTTTTATTTAGAATCTCCTACGAAATCGGAGTGATTGAGATAAGCTTCTAAATTATGCATAAAATCAGTATACTTAATAAAACTATGTTCTTTGCGATACTATTGACAACATCTAAAGCAGAAGAGTTTCTATTCACAATTGTTGTCTAAGCAAATGAACATAATAGGCTGTCCATTATGAGTTTTACATTCTAAATTAGTACTCATAGTACTTATTTTACTAAGTTTAAATATTAAATTTTTTTCTAGTTTGTTGTGTATGTATTAATTGATTTAACTTTAATAAACGCAAATATCATAAAAACCATAAATAAGAAATTCATTCACGTTCGTTCATAAGTATTATAATAAATAGATAGATAGATTAAATCCTCCTCAAAACTTCACTTATTTATGATAAAAAACATTAATTAAAATTACTTTTCCTTTTTGATATTTTAAGTTAATAAAAGCTAAGCTTGAAATCAGGAGTAATTAAAAGCAATTTAAATTAAAGTGCTAGTTAATTCATTCAATTTTATTTCTTACTAAAATAAATGTCATAGTAAAAAAGAAATAAACTCAAATATTACTGTAAATATAATATTACCAGCTAAGAATTAGTTTGGTTATAATTGGTCAGTCAATATGTAAGAAATTTTTAAAAATCAAATACATCTTTAGGAATATCATTTGCTATTTAAGATTATCTAATATTTGTTTGCAAAGAGGATTTTTATTAAATAATATCTACTATGAAAGTTAAATATAAATTATTAAACTTAAGGAAATATAATGTATATTCTAGTTCTAAAAAATAAGAAAGAAAATAATATTTATTTATTCTGATCAAATAAATTGGCTAAAATAATAATAAAATAATTTCAAAATGCTAAAATCAATTGATTTCATGTATATTTATATATATTAATAAATAAATATATGTCCTTTATGCAAAAGTACTTTTATAGTAACTCAGAAATAATTTCTAAGTTAATTATAATTTATTCTAAATCTAATCTTTCATTTTTGAATTCCTTGGTAAGATTACCTTATTTTATTTAACGTTCATTAATTTAACTATAATTGAAAATTCAGGACTTGATGTTTTAAATATTTGGTAAATCTATTTTATTAAATATATTATTATTTCAATATCTCTACTAAGTCTTAGAGAAATTATTAATTTATTATTTGTCAGTTTAAGAATACAAGAAGAAGAAGAAAAATAAATTAAAAATTGAAATTTGATACCACTCACTAAATTATTTAATATTCAATTATAAATTACTCATAGATACGTTTAAAAAAGTAAATAGAATGAAAACATCTGGAAGAAGTACTGACTAGTTTGTAGGTTATAGAAAAACAGAAACTTCGTAGAATTAATCTGTACAAGGAGAAAACATCTTTGGGGAGACATAGTAAACGATTCAATCATACAACTAGCAAACTATGAGCTTTAATAACAAAAACTTTCCATAAATGGATCCTGTTCGTATATTTATTAAGTTTTAGAAAAATTGAAATAAAATGGCATATTTATCTAAATCAAAAGGATAAATTTAAAATGAGCGATAGTTATTAATAGATATTTAAGGAAATTAATGGCTACATGGATGAAATAAAAAAGTCAGCAGATGTAATTGAGATTATTTAAATGGAATAAATATACTTAAATATAATTTATATTTAATAGAATAATGAAGATATTATAAAGGACATGTAATAACAAAGTGAGAAATTGGGATCATCTATATCCTTTTTGAGATAGTTTATGTTTATGCATAATATATTTTTTGATAATTCTAAGTTCTTAAATGAATAGCAGCTATAATCAGAGTATGAATCTAGCACTTTGCAAAAAAATAATAAAACATCAGGATAAACTAATAAATTATAACAGAAAAATCCATAACAATAAACATCTTTCTTTTAGAATAAATCTAAAATATCTTAGGTTGGTAATCCATCAGCAATAGATATAAATTCATAAAAAAGAGATAAATCTCCAATTAATAATACTCAGTAATAAGCATAATAGCACTAAGCTTCATAATAATCATAGTAAAATGCCCCATCTAAATTATCAGGTATGTTGAACAGTATATTACAGGAGAGAAAAGGAAAGAGTAGTTCTATCAATAAATCAGGTATCTTACCTACAAAAAAGAATTACTGATATTGGTTGATAAATTTAATATTCTATAAAATTAATGTATTATAATAAATGCTTATTTACTTTCCCTATAATTCATAAACTAGTTATTTACTAAAATTATAGATTAATCATTATAATTAAGAGAATGAACATTTATTTAGGAAATAAACAGAGTAATAAATATTGAAAAAAAGAAAAATCTAAATAAGACAAGATTGAAATTTTAGTGTATTAACTATCTAATGTAGAAATTCAATTTATCATTCTTGTTTTATTTAATGATTTAAAGAATGAATTTATGATTATTAGCATAATGCATTTTTGATTAGATATTCAATCAAATACAAAGAAATCATTCAATTAATGATAAAGATAATTAAATCCTTTAAGTTGGATGTGTATCTATTTATTATTAGCGTCATTTTATAACTTTAAATATCATTTTAGTAAGAATTTTTGTAATAATCTTTTAATAGATGCCAAATAAAAAACAGATTGTTTGAATTAAAAATGATATTTTTTTTAACATTTTGATTTAAAAATGTAAATTTTTATAAATAATAAAAATAATTGAGAATAAATTTCTTTCTTAAAATGTTTTTGATAGGTTTATTTTGTAGGTGATTACAAGTAATTATTAATAATTAATGTATTAATATTGATTACATCAAATTAATTTTAATGAATTGATATAAAAATAAATTAAATCTTTATTTATTCACTTTTAGTATTTTTGAAAACTATCTAATCATTTGATAAGTAATTATGAGGGGAACTGTTTGTAAAAATTTTAATGAAGATATTTCAACAGCTTGTAAATGAACTAATTCAAATATTAGAGTAAATTAAGAAATAAGTAAATTCTTAATTACAATAAAAATTCAGGTGATTATTGATTGTTTGGTAAAGCCAATTTTTAAGAGCATATTTTTATTAAAATATCAGAAAATGAAGATGAAGAATTAATTGTAATCATCTAGATTATTGATATTTTTCTTTTATATTTGTGTTAAATTTTTATGCTATTTTTGCAATCACAATTGATATTTAATGTCTAATGAACCAACTATTATCTTTGGATAGGAGATAAGATTATACCTTATTTAGCTAAATTATAAAATGCACGAATACCATCAATTTCAAAAGGAGCATATAAACTTTTAAAGCTATGGTAATCTATCGCTTATTTAAACTCAAATATTATTCGACAATAAAATTGAGTTGCTAAAATTTATCTAATATTTCCGAACACAAAATTTCTATTAGAAATTATGGGATAAAAATATAAACAAGTAACAAATGTGAAAATTTTTTAATTTTATTAATTTGGGGAATTGAAAATACTTGGCTGAATAGATGCATTTAGATAAGAAATTCAAATTTATATTGTTAATGAAAGATAAATTTGTATTCTTTAATTGTGTTAATCAATAGGAAGTATTTATCTTAATAATATTAATGAATTATTACTAATTAAACCTCACATTTCTGCACATATATTTCTTTGATTTAATAATTACAGTTTACATTCATTAATTTAAAAAAAATTAACATTCAGTAATAAAATCATCCCGAAACCCAATCCATTTTATCCTCTTCTTTTAACTATTTACTGAAAAATTAAATTTATGCTCCTGAGTTGGAGAGCAGTAAAAAATTATTTATTTAAATAGAACAAATTTATTGAAGGATTGTTTACAGAATAAAAACTCCAGCGGAATTAAAAAAGAATTTTATTTTTAAAATCTAAATAGAGTATAAATTTGTTGAGGATCTTAGAAATAAACATATGTTGCCGATTAACCAATTAAATTAATAGTATGTATGATGGAAAGATATTAACAGTAAAAATGGATATAGATTAATTTTGATGGGAAATGAAAATCCAATTGATCTCAAATTTTGAAATCGCTATGAATAATAATGTAATAATATAAATCTAAGTAATTTCCATATAATATTCTCTTTACCATTTGAGCGAGTAGACAGAAAGACAGACAATAGTGTTTTAATTATTGGTATTGAAATATAAACTATTATTATAATCCTATTACACACTATACAATTCTACATCCCACTATACCCAAAAAGTTTTATCTTTTCTCTCTCCCATAATCATATTCTTACATGCTTAATTTAAGTGTTTTCCCTCTTCATATTGGTTTTCCCATCAATATTATTTGCAAGTTGTAACTGATAGTTAAATTTGCACGACCAACAAAAGCATGCTCTAAATTATTTATCTTACACTTTGATTCTATTTTTATTACAAAAAATAATTGTGTTCCTTTGTAAGTGAAGATTAGATAGAGTGAGAGTAAAATAAAGAAAGATTAAATAAATTTATTAATTTTACAATAATAAAGTAAAAAAATTTCGATGATTTCTTTTTACATATAATCTATTAAATTCTCATAGGCTTACTAACTACATTCTATTTACTTATGTTGCCGATACATACATACATTTTGTGATCAACAAACGTTCTCTTTTTACTTTTCTTTAGATAGTTTAATTTATTATTATACAAACTGACATTTAAAAAATTTTATCTTCGTAGTATTACTGCTTCAAAAGTATTTTTGATTCAGATTTTAATTATCTATTAGATGGCCTAATAATTTAATATATGTATAATAAATATAATAGCCATGTTGGTTTTATAGAAAACATTTTTATTGTAAACTTTAATAAATAATCAATTATATTTTTATTCTTTTCTGTTACTTGATCATCCATCTCCTACAAAATGTATTTATCATATTTATTAAAGGAATAAAAGAAAATTGAAGGGAATATTTCTCATACCGAAGGTGAAATACATCTTTATATTTTATCATGAACAAATTTAATAAATTCTTATAGCAGGAATAGAAATCAAAGAAATTTTAGGATTATTACTTGTAACCGAATCAATTTAATACCTAACTTAAAATGCGTTGATGGAAGAACAAATCTATCCTTAAGATTAATAAGCACAATTAAATAATTCGATTTCGGTTACAAGTTATTGTTATACTTTCTTTAAATAATAAACTTATGTTGTTAAATTAAAATTTAATATTCTAAAACGTCTTTGTGAGTTGTATCAGACATTTTAGAGGATCTTCTCCATCTTGTAAAATGCTAACGAGTTTTGAACTGTAAAATGTAAACCCTTTTGATAATAACAGCCAAATGATTTAGATTATTTTCCTTATAATTTTTGATAATATATTGTAATCTAATACTATAAAAGTAATGAGCAAGGGATTATAGCTGGCTTTGATAATGGTAAAGATTAACTTGGGAGAGTTCAAAGGATTTTGATTAGAATTTTATAGTTAGTAAAATTAGCCAGTATTCAGATATCTTCTCAGCTTTGTGTGAATATAAAATAATTAATATAAGTAAATAAATTTTTATGAATTCTTATTTCGTTTTCACTCATACATTAACTCATATATTCATTCATTCATTCTGAGAATATAATCGCCTCATTACATTTTACATAGATAAATTGACCTAGCTAGAAAAAACTTGTTTGATTTATATCTTCACTTTTAAAATTTGATTTATCCGATTAATCCTTTATCAATTTTTTATTATAATCACTCACACAATATCACATAAAAAGTAATGATCAAGATATTTGTTTTCTTTCTCACTTTTCTCATAAGCAAAGTGTAAGATCATTTAAATTCGAATGGGATATAGAAGCCATTTTAAAATAACTTAACTGATAAAAATAATTGTATCACTTGATAAAATCTATTTAAATTTTAAATTTGTAATAGATATTTTAATTTAAAATTGTAGAAATTCCATTTAATTAGTAATTTCTATTAAATAGATAAACAGTTGGTGATCTTTTTGGTGTTATTTTCAATTATTGTATTGGATTAATTTATCATACATTCAATTTTCTCAGAAAAAGAAAGAAAGAAATTCTTTTTTACTTTCTTTATGTGATTAACATTAGCGCATACATAAGAGATAACTAACTCTTTTATTATTTTAAGAGAATTTGTAATTAGCATTTTTTCAACGAGAAAATTTTTTCTTCGTAAATCAGCAATTAAACTCAAGTTTAATTTATTGTTGTTTATTAAGTCTATTCATTTATATTTCAACTTATATTCACCAAAAGCGAGCCATAGAATTGCTTATTCAATTAAAATACCTCATTTATCAACTATACTTAAATCGAAACCAATAGGATAAATTATTTAGCATACGAATTAAGTTTATTCATAGTGATCTATTTCATTAAATTCTTTCTATAAATATATTTCTTTTCATAATTAAGTTTAAAAATTTTATAATCAAGTTAAAAATTTTGACCCAGCTTTGTAAATAAGTTGGTGAGTATTGCTGTTCTCAGGGCATCTTAAATTTCAGTTAGATAATCTACTTCAAAGGTAATCCTAGTTGGTGAATTTAAATTTGAAAAATACCTTTTCCATATTGTCAATTTGGTTGTTGTAAGAGCGAATCCGAGTAATTTGAGAAATAAAATAGTTGTTTGAAAAGACTAGACTCATGTTTCGAAAATTTACAACTACTGAATTAAAATTTAATATTAGCATTTGAAGAGAAGTATTAAGATTAATGATGAGTTTTTTACATTAATATTACTCTTAACGTAGTATTATTTTTCTTTATTAACACAAAATTGATTAATCGTATATTTAAAAGATAATTTATAAATAGAATTTGATTAGGGAGATATTTAGGGAGCAAATCTTTATCAAATAAGGAAAATCAGAAAAAAAGGTTGATAATTACAGGGAAATATATTGAGAAACTACAAATATACTATTTTGGAATATATTTAATTAGTATTCCATTCATATATAAATTATAAATTAATAAGGTTATTTACTCTCTTTAAATTTCATCTCAAAATTTCCCAGTTTTTTTAATTGGTCGCACAGATTAAAGGACATATCATAATTTATTTAATAAATGATGTGTAAGAGTATAATTAGAAATGGCTTTATTGAAATAGCCTAAAATGAGATAGAGTTTACATTAAAATCTTTAAGATTTTATGTAAATTCAGAGAACACAAGAATTGAATTACTATTTTAGTAAATTTTGGTAATATAAAGTTGATATAGAGGCATGTATTGGTGGGTGATATTGTAGAGTAAGTCCATCAATTAAAAGTCCTTTATTATATTCAGAAAAGAATTTAAAAAACAATAAAATGCTTTGAGGTTTGGATTATTAATTAAAAATTCATTAAGAAAGTTACAATCAATGATAGATGATTTTGATTAATTTGATAGTAGTTACAAGTAAAATTTAAGATGAAAAGTGGAAAGTGGAAAGAGAAAAAATAGAAAAAAAGAAAGCAATTTGATTGATTTACATAGAAAAATCAAAATGAATTAATTGAAAGACTTATTGTAAAATTACGATAACATAATATCTTGTAATTAATTTTGATAAAATAAAAACACAAAAAACAAAAATTAAAAAAAAACCTCGTAATTCCACTACTAATAAAGGAGAGAAGTCTTTACATAAAAAAGAATTCTTCTGAAATAAAAATTGGAAACCTCTTACCCAACTACTTTATTGCTGCATCTGTATCAGATATTACAAGCGTAAAAGCTTCTAAGTTCTAGTTCTTGATTCTTCAAAAACATAATATAAAAAAAGTTAATAGAAATATCTAGTTATATTTGTTGATACTTTAATCCCCTATTGTAAACTATTGAATTTTTAAGAAAATCTAAAAAATAAAAAAATTGGATTCTATACCAATCATTATCAGCCTTGATAAATAAGGTAATTCATCTTAAATAGGATTATCATTATCAGAATCTCTTTTATTATACCCCACAAATACTATGGACCAATCATTGAAGAGACAATAAATAATCACCTTTATAAATGAACTCTATGAAGGATTCATAACAGTCCGCAACAATTTATTTGAAGTTGCTGAAATCCCTCACCTTTCTTGCTGTTCCGGCAGTAGCGAATTTAATATCTATTACGATTTTTACCATCTTGAAAAATCATTGAAGTATATGAAATAGCATTTAAGTTCATAGATTTTTAAGTAAATTTCTTAAGATGCTTAGATTCTAATAACACAACTAAAGGACACGCTTAAAGCCATTAATATCATATAGCAACGCCTTATACTTCTAGATGAAGATGATGATCAATAAACTAAGTAGAAATATCACTTAATGGAATCCTATTTCGATTACAAGAGTGCTGAAAAAACTCGCTCTAAAATTGTGATTGATTGAATTCGCTGTTAATACCTCTTTCAATTAAATATATTTATGATCTGAAACACTTCCACTCTCTTCTATTTATATATAAACCCTTAATTTAATAGTTTCATGATCATTCTTATATTCTTTATTATACTTAATAGCTTCAATTAAAATTAAGTAAATTAATGATCAATTAATCAATCAATTAATTAACTAAAATCTTGAAATATAATAAAACTAAATAAAGATATTCCTGATGATTATTTCTTATATAAATTGCATAATCTTTAAAAACCTAAAATAAGCTTAATAATTTAAATAATTTGTTCTCCTACTGTTAAAGCAGCTATTAAACAAATGATATGATAGTAAATTTGGACAAGACAAAATAGTGTTACTATTAGTTATTATCTTGATTGAATATCATATCTAAATAGATCATTCTTGCCAAAATAACCTTCTTCCTCACAAAATATAAAATTTTAAGCTGATAAAACAAACAAATCCACTTCTTAACATCCATATTAATAATTATTCCTTTAGCAGTCAATAATACGCTCTTATCTCAAGCCTTTATTTCAATTATACTAGCATTATTTATTCAAAAATTATATAGATTCATTCACTTAACCTTATTCAATATATTTACATGTTTTCATATTGTAAATTTTCTGAAATTCCTTACTGCCTTCACTCCAAATACTTTACTTTTTCTAATTAAATCTTATAAACTAATAAAAAGAACCAAATTTTTCCATTTAATTATAATAAATTCATTTAAAATTAGCTTTTATGGTCAGGATGATTAAGATTACTAAGAACTAATTGAATTAAAATTATTTAAAAAAGAAATATGTATGGAAGCAATCTTTATTCGAAATTGAAGATTTAACTTATAAAAGACTGAAAATGGAGAGTTCCACACTAGAACTAAACACTAAAAAAGTATATCGGAAAATTTTTTGTAAAAAAAGCAAATTGTTCATAATAACCAATAAAAAAAATATGTATATAAGCTTCTTTAATTACTTCCTTAGCTAATAATCACATTAAAGCATAGAAAAATTAAGATTTAGTTTCTCTCCACCCTTTAAAAGCTTAAAGAATAAAGGCTATATTTCTTTTCAAAAGTTAATAGATAGTTAGATTGATTAACTTTTTAAATAATATATGAGAATTATATTTTTGCCTAATTTCTCTCTAATTTTAAGTTCTTCATTTATTTAATAGTAATTAATAAATGCTGCAACATACAGCTAAAATTAAATGAGGTTTTTATCACAGTAAAGAAAGGAAATATAATAGTTAAATATGGGGAGTTTAATTTATAAACTTGAAGATAAATTTAGGTGTATTGGAGAGAGGAGATACTCAAGCAAAAAGTCAGAAGAAGAAGATAGAAAATGTATTTAGATAGATGAAAAACTTTAAAGACTTTTATTAAGGTTTGATTAATTATAATTTGTGTAAACTAAATCTCAATTCCCATAGAAAAGTATTCTTTATTTTAAAAATGTATTGGAGTAAGTGTAAAAATTTGCAAATTAATTAAAACCCACAATCAAAATTCAAGAAACCAAACAGATTCTTATTTTAATTGCTAGCATTAGCCCATAATTAAGTAGTTTCCAAAACTTAAATGCTTTTTCTGAATTTTTTAAAGGACTCTCATCTTTAAAAAGCAGCTGATATTATAGCTCTAAAATTTAATTCTTTTAGTATTTTTTAGACTTACAGCTTTAGCATATTATAAATCATATTAGAGAGGTAAAATAAACCTGATTAATAAATAAGTAATATTGCATCTATGTATAGGAAAAAAGCTTTATCTTTTGGCTGATTTAAATAAAATATGATGTTACTTCATTACCATAATTTAAATTAATTGATCATTCATAAATGTAATTGTACCAATTTTCATTTTTCAGCCACACTATTTCAAATAAATATTTGATGATTGATTTTGATAAAAATGAGAGGTAACCCTTTTGAATATAATTTAAAAGAATTTATTTTGAATGGATAATATTTATATTATTCTCGAGATTCCTTAAGGAAAATAGTTGAATGGATTAAGAATTGATTTAGATTAAGTTTTCTTTTAGATATTTTTGATATTTAAATTAATAAATAAATGATTGGAATTGATTTCTATGTAACACGATAATTTGTTGCGAGCCTTTCTCTAGATTAGTAGATTACTGTTTGAATTTTAGATATTTTTGAATTTAGTGGATTAAAATTAAAATTTAGAGGATTTTTTAATCACTAGAAAGATAGTGATTTTTGATATTAGTATGTTTTATTGGTCATAGGAATGAATTTGAGCAGCTTGAATTCCTTTATAATATTTAAGTCAACCACATATTAGAAAAAACTAATTAGAGATAACCAAAAGATGTAAATATCATAAAATTGTCATTTTAAAAATAAACAAATTCATTTAGAGCATAATTTTAAAATGATGACTATGAAACAAACAATCAATCATAAAATTCTTTTTTATTTTTTTTGAAAGTATAGATTAATAATACTCTGTATATTTTATACTGGCTTGTACTTAAAAAAATTAAATTGTAACCAATTCTCAATGGCAAGTTCTATGGTTCTATGCGGTGTTAAATAAACCAATAATATGAGAATTCAAATATAAATTTCTTTTAACTTAAAAGAATAATTTGTAAACTATTTTCTTGACTATCTTAAGTAAATCTCCAAGAGTGTTCATAATTTTATTCATCAATACTTGTTAATTTTTGAAATTTAATTAAAGGATGCTAAGAGATAGAGACTAGTACCTACTTCTAATATTATCCTGAATTTTATATATAATTAGATTGATAATATTATTTAAAGAGTCTTACATCTAAATTCTAACATTCGCTATTTCTACGAGAAGAAGCATGTATCAATTATAAATTAAGTAATTGAGCTTTAAGATAGAAATTCTTATTATAAAAGAAATTATTTGTTTCTATATTTTAAGTAGATGCAAAGCCAAAATAGAAAATAACATTATGTATTTTAGTGTCAATAATTAAGAATATATTATTTAAAGAAATAATTTAAAAGAGGTCTACAAGAATAAATAAAGATAGAAAAATAAACTTTCAATTAATTTATCATTATTTATCACATCTTAACTTAATAATCTTATTAAGATTCGGTTTATTTAAAATCAATCGCATTTTCTTAACCAGGCGATTTTGGAGAGGCTGGTTAGTTAATTTAAGAAATAAGATGAGACGAAGGTATCTTGATTGTTTAATCTTAGTCTTATTAAGTTTTTTCATCTAGTAATTATTTATCTTTAGTTTCTTAATTTGACTAAATATTAATCGGATTATTCTTAATTTTAGACAGTAATTTATTAGCCTTTTAATCTATCTGTATACATGTACTGTTAATTGATTTCTTATAAGCACAATTTTTATTACTTTCTTATGGGTTTTATTAAGGAATATCAAATTAAATAGACTTTTAATGGAGTTTAATACTCGTTGGTGCAAATTCATCATTTTAAATGGTAAAACTTTAGCAATCACTTTCAAACTCGAACTCCTTCTCCTCTCTTCCTTATAGCGGATAAAAAGAATCACTTACATTATTTATTTTAATCTTTTTTAAATTCGAGTCAGAGTTTGTTGTCTATTATGATTTACCATAGCTTGAAGTTTTTTTCTAAATCATAGGAAAATTAGTACCTAACAATTAATCAATCTAGGCAAAATCACTTTTCTTTTTAAAATCATTTTCTTATTTGGGTAATTTCTTGAAAGGTTCATTCTCTAATTTATTTAGTGTTGGACAAGAATCTAATTTAAATTAGACAAAATTAGAGTTGGTACTACCTATCTGCATGCCTTATTTAAGCTATTTAATGTTTTAATTTATTTCTATATTCTTGATTTCCGAATTAGGATGTGGATATTAAGACTCTTCGTTCTATACCTATGTCTATGTCTAAGAAAGTTCGTTAAAAACCTCAAAAAATTGAGGGTCAATCATTTACATAAGTTTTTTATCTATTTCTGTTTAATTAAATGGTCTACTTCTCAATTCCTTTAAAGCATACCATGCATCCTCCGCCTTCTAAAGAATGGATTTATTATTTTAATAAAGAATGTCAATTTTGTTAGCCTTAGGATGATGAGATTCCTTTTATATAATAGAAAGATCAGATTACCTTAATACACAATTATTAGTAATTCTATTTATAGGAGTTAAGGAATCTTAATGATTAATTTATTATTAATTATTTCTATTTGAGAAAATTTTAGGTTAGGGAAGGTATTCAAAAAGTTTAAGTTGCTAATCATTTAAAATAAGCATCTTAATTTTATCTACTTCTATCAATTTTTACAATATATTATGAACATCGAGCTGACTGTAAAGTTAAGAAACACTCTTATCAAGTTATTTCCTTTTATCTTAATATCTCTTACAACACATTATATTAAGGGTGATATAATTCCAAAGTGAGAATTAAACTGAGTTAATCGAGAAATATTTTTTAAATAAATTCATTTATTTAAGAGAATCTTTAACCTTAGCTATCTTAGTTATCACAAATTCGCTATTCATGATCAACGTCCCTCCTAAAATTGATTATTTATTTTTCCTTTAATTAGATCTCGATATATTCTTCTATAACGGTGCTATTGCTGAATTGTTCTAACCATATTATTCAACTTAACTTAAAACTGTAAAGGATTTTTTTAGGCGTAACTTTCCTTTTTCTAATTATTGTTATTACGTAATTTTTTCCTCCTACTCATCTAAAACAGCAAGCGTGCCATGTTTGCTTATAGAGTTCTAAGATTTAATTGGTAAAGGAATTTAATCTTTTGGAGCATTCCGATTGTTTAATTAACCATCTGTACTATAATTAGATGGAGGTTTATTCTTTTTATTTCCACACATTTAAAATAAACAATTGCTTTTATTATCATTTTTTTGACCTTTCTACCTTAGCCTGTTTGAAGGAGAAGAAGCATTATCATCTTCTTAAGCTTAATCAATATTAAAAAGAGAATTTATAAGTTAAATGTTTAAATCTATCTATGAAACAGGGTAGCATAGAATGCATCCTATAGCTAAAAGGAACTAATAGAATCCTCCAATTTAAGATAAAAACACACTCCATGGTTAAAAATTCCTTACTACATTAACTTCTTGAGACTTTGTATGTCTAAATGTCACTCTATAAAGAATGCCAGTACTAGGATCGTAGGGTAGAGTCTGATTTATTATTTTTTATAAATTGATTAGAAATAAGGATTATCATATATTGTTTTTAATGTAAACAACGAAGTTAGTCCTGAAAAAAAATGTTATCATTATCATTTTTTCTTAAATGCATGGATTATTTAAGATAATAAGCTAAAATTATTCATTTAGTAACTAAAAGTGGCTAAGTTTATTTTCGAATAGTTATTGAATATTGATTTGAATTAAAATCTTTAAAGAATCTACGACTTTTTTAGTTGAATCTTTTCTTAATTTTTAATCTTTCAAAATCTATAAAAAGTTTAATAATTCATAATTGATTTGTATTCAATGTGTACTGATTAAAAATAAATGATGTAATTTAATTAATGTGTGGTAATAGTGAGTCTATAACTGTGATAATCACTGTTATGATTAAATATTAGATAATAAAACTTAGATTTGAGATTGATTAGTAATATTATTGATCAGATTAGGTGATAGAAATTAAGTAATTTACAGCAATTTTGCTTTTTAAGTTTTTGAATTCGAGTTCTTTTTAAAATAATATAATATACCATATTTTTTTCACTTGCTTACTTGTAAATTTCTTCCTTAATTTGTCATATAAAATGTGATTTTATTTATCTTTTTTATGTAAACTTGCGATTTTTATTGTATTTTTTATTAATTCGACTAGTCAAATATATATTTATGGAAATATTCTTTTGAACTGATTTGGAGAAAGTAAGGTAGGTTCTATTAAAATATTGATTTGATTTCGTGCAGGAAATAAAAGAATTTGTAATTAAAAAGTGGGCTTACATAATTTCTATTAAAAAAAATTGCATTCCGTTTTATTATAAAAATTTTCTATTTATTAATAAATTGTAATTACAATTTCCAAAGATTTATTATAGTTCAAGTTAAAAATTTAAAGCAAAATAAAAGTTAATTTTATGTAAAAGAAATTATTTTACCATTTCCACAACTCTATCAAAAGTTAGCTATTCTCTAACTGCAATTTACTCATTGTATAATCCACCCTTATCAATCACTTTAGTATTTTAGTAAAATAAAGTCACATCTTTTGATAAAGGAATACCCGAAGTTATATAAGCATCAAGTGTTGTCTATTAAAATGGATTATCACTTTAAGAGAGTTCAATAATGTTATCAGTAAAATAGAATGCAATATTAGTCAATTTATAAGCTTCTTCTATTACGCTAGGTGGTTTACAATAAGGTTTATTCTAACATATTTTTACTATCAGTTAAATATAAGAGTATCTTTCTGAATCAAAATCTCCTTATATTGGAAGTTCTTGACCTTTTTGAAAGCAATACATACCTTAGAATTATAAGGATCTAAAATAATTTCTTGTTGAATCAATAGTAAAGTGATCCTCTGTGCATGACTCTAATTCAAGTTATTTTTTAGTAACAGTATTAGTTTTATTACCTGTGTCAGGGTCAAATGTTCTTGAGTAAGAAATAAGAATTGCCTCTATAGAATATAAGCTCTCATCGATATAATGATCAAAATTATCATCTTACAATCCAAAAACTATATTAAGAATACCAGAATTCAAGTCATAATACTTGGCATTATTGACATGTACTTAATTTCTTACTAACTATCTTGGATTCTTACTGTCTAAGTATTAAATATACAAAAAAACAGAAAAACCTATTGTAAGCACAAGAGTTATCAGTCCTCCGAATGTAGTCTTATGATTTCTCTCATTTTTGAAAAGAATTGGAATATTTCTCCCAAAATAATCTAATCTCTTCAATCCTCTCATGAGAATAGTATTATTTTTAAATTTACTTAATAGTTATATATTATTTTTTAAATTACTCTCTTTTTCTTAGCACTCAATTAGTTATTATCCTATTTTCTTTTATCTTATTTTTTATCTGTTTCAAAAGGAAAATAAAAACCCACAACTAATATTAAGGCTAAGTTACTACCAAAGTTATCATATGTTAAGAAAACCAGATTTTAATTCCTAAATTAACTTTTTCAATATATGTTCCTATAAAAATTAGATGGCTTAAAAAACTGTAAAAATTGATTACTCAAATTTACTAAATACCAAGCTGATTAATTTTATTATTACTATTAAATCTGTGAATATATTTTTAATCATTAACTTAGTTTTACATAATTTTGAGAATGCTTTTCAAATTAAGTAACTAATAAATTCTTCAAGTAAAGAAATAATTTGATGCAGACAGAATTCTTATTTATTTCAAACCTATAAGATTTATTAAATTAATACTAAGTAAATTTATAGAACAGAATAAAATTTGTAGATTGTATTATTCTATGAAAATTAGAGATCGTATAAATCAAAGAAGATATATATTATCAATCAATCCTTTTCATTAAATTTTAATTTTTTATCAAAGTTTTAAGTCAGCGATTATATTTTATATTTAGGAAATTAAAATCTAATGATAGGAATCAATTCAATTAATTAATTACTTTACAGATATTATAATTTTGCAAATAGATTTCTTACAATTAATTAAACAATTCTCACAAACACAAACAAAATAATTACAAATAAAGTAACTTATCCTTCTATTAATTAATTCGTTCATATCTTCATTTTTTCTTAAAAAATTGTGAAAACATTTCACTAGCTTTCTATTTTTTTTAATAATAAAAATAGTTTTAATATTAATTAGTATTTAAATTTTTAGATAAAACTAAATAAGGTAAGGTAATAAGTTAGACAGACCATTTCCATAAATAATCTCTTATCTAAAAGGAAAAATCTGATAATTGCATATATTACCAAAATAAAATTAACTTTAAATTTCAAGTTTATTAATTAAATATTGTTTTATTTTTATTTAAAAGATTTAAAATATAATCTCCTCTATAAAAGACAACTTTAATCATAAATTACTTTAGGAAAAGTGAGGGTAAGTATATTCTCTTAGATTAGATAATTTTGGTAAGTTTTAAATAAAAATATCAGTATTATTAGCATAAATTGCTTTAAAACTTGCTTTTGTGATGATGGGAATCATTTCTATGAAAAATTTGTTAAGAAAATATTTTAAAAAAGGTAAATTACATTAAGAGAATCAGAAACTTTGCTACTACTACCACTCTATGATGAGTTTTATGTTTTATTTGATCCAGGTTTATTAGCATAATAGGATTAATTATTTCTTTAGAATCCTTAGAATGGATCAAATTCATTTTTTTAATTATTGTTTTATTAAGATGACTAATAAGTATTTTAATATTAGTTAGTTGATCTGCTTTAAGTTGAATACCCTGCAGCTTATTATTGGTATTTCTCTTTCTACTCTTTGTGGAATTATATATCTTTTTCTAATTTATCTTATACTCTTCTTAACATAAACTTTATTGCTTCCTGCTTTGCTTTAAGTTTTATTTTATCTTTCAAATTCTTAGGTTCCTCATTATTCAATCCAAACATTTAGTTAAATTCATTAAAATGTGGATTTTTCTAAATATCTTCTAATTTAACTCCATTCTTTTTTAAATCTTTAAGTAATTAATCTAAGTCAACATTTTCAAAGGGGGATCCAGCACCAAAAGGGTTTTATCCTTATCCAGATGAATGGAAAGGATTAGGTCCTCCAAATTAATTGGAACCAAATCCTCCAAAAGGATTAAATCCTTAAGCACCTTATGTAGAAGAAGAAGATGAAGATGAATTAGAATGTCCAAAGAATCCATTATAAGCATCATATTCTTTTCTTTTTTAGTCATCACCTAAAACATCCCATGAAGCATTAATTTATTTAAACTTCTCTTCATTTCCTTTATTAATATCTGGATGATAGAGCTTAGTTAACTTATAATATTACTTTTTAATTTCATCTTTAGATGTACCAGGTTAAACTCCTAATATTTTATAATGATCCTAACTAAATATTTTTTAATCTAAGAAAGTATATCTCTAAATATTATGCAATCTATGAAGATTATTCACACTCATTTATTTGCTAAATTTGCTAGCTTACAAGCTATTGAAAATCACAAGTCTAATCATTTTACTTTTCAATTACTAAATTTTTTTACAGATTTTTTTTAAAAGGAATCTTAAAAATAGATATTTTAGAAATTTGGTTTTTTAAAGAATTTCTTTTTTTAAGGATTCTTCAAAAACTATAAATAATAAGTATCATTACTTTTTTATCACCACATAAAATAATATTTGTACTTTATTCAATTAAGAAATTTGAAGGTTTAATCAATCAATCAATCAATCATATATTTGTCTATTTTTATAATTTTTTTGATATAAACAAATCTATTTATTTGATGAAGCCAATTTTTTATTTAAACTTAAAAAAATTAATAGCTTTAAAAAATCATTTTATTATAAATAAAAGAAAATGTAATCAATTTTAATGAACAGGATAAAATATTATCTATTAATCTTATCCTTTACATAACTATTATTTATACTTTCTAAACTTTACATTAAATTTGATACATTTAGCTATTCAATTTTACTATTTTATGCTTCAAATAGTAAATCTATAATTTTATTAAGCATTTTATGATTAAAGTAGGAAAGTAATCTTTATCAGTAGTAATAAATTATTAGTATTTATACCAAAGTATATGTAACCTCATTGATGAATAATAAATATCTATCAACCATTAGTGATTTAAATTCTATTTAGAATTTTCTTGATCAATTATAAAAAGAAATATATCCTATTGCATTCAGATAACTCCCATATTATAAATATAGATAAATAATAAATTATTCTATAAAATTTAATAAGATTTTTATAATAGAAATTTTACTCTTTTCTTCTAAAATTCTCAATCAGCAAATTGCTTAAGTTATTACTTTTAGAGTTAGCTTGGAAAAATACTATATTTATAGAAGATTTTCTAAACTTTCTATAATCCAATTCATTTAAAAGAAATAAAATTAAGAAAATTAGCTGGTCTTCTCAAACTTTTATGTTTGATTAGAGATTGATTGATTGATTATAAAGTAAATAAATAGGAGAACTAATCGTACCTAATTAATTAATAGTTTAATATACTAGTGTTTTTTCTGATAAAATAAGTAGATTTTTCAAAACTTAATGATGAATAAACAGTTATAGATTCCTTAAAAACAAAAATATTATCTAGCCCAATCTTCTAAATTGTTACCTGCTTCAACAAATAATGATTAGGAAAGCCTTCACTTATATTTCTCAAAGCATATTAATGACATTTCCAGCATGACTTAAAGGAACAGTTTAAAAAATAATAGCTAATTAGAAATAAATCAAAGCACAAAAGATTAATACTTATAAAAATAGAATTTAGCGAGCTAAATAGATGGTGTTATATCTCGTACTTAATGGACAAAATAGAAATATCCTAAGACTATGAATTATGTCAACCTTTCATACTAAAAAATCAAATCTTTAAATACAACTTCATCTTTTAATTTTGTTGATTCTGTAATTGAAGAAAGAAATTTTCAGCCAAAAAGTGGTGGATCAAAGGATGATGATAATAAAATTCGATTATCTTTTATAATTAATCAAAATTTTTATGCAAATGATAATATGACACCTTCATCTAAAATGGTAACTAGCTCAAATTAATCAGATTAGGGTTACTTAAATCGTATCAATGATGATTCTTTAGAAAATAATAAGGTTCCTCTTTACACTGTACAATATGACCACAACTTGAATAAAAATAATACATCCTAAAAAATTCAAGAAGAAGATAAAGATTTACTTTTATTATAATTGTCACCTATCATTAGAAGATACACCAGAGATTCTATCAATACCAATAAAGCATCTATGTCTCTTTCTTCTGATCATTGTAATTTTGCCGATAAGTATTTTAGTAGCTAAAATAAAACAAATAATTTGAAGTTAGATCAAGTAGAAGGTAAACCAAATTATAATAAAGATTTAAAATACTAAAAAATGGAAAAACTAAAGAAAGTAAAGCTATCAACAGAGCATGCATTCCACTATTCTTCTGGAAGGGCTAAACTAAAGAATAAACGTTAGATGTTTAGCCCTTGCCAAAGTGCAAGATATGAATGCAAAGTCTAATTTGAGAATAAATACCTTATTAAAACCTCTTTTATATAACCTAACGATAATAATAAAGATATACAAATGGTTCCTGTAGATCTTATTACAACAAGAAGATAAAAACTCTTAGAAAAACTTGAAGGCCTATAATAAAAGAAATAAAGGATAACAGAATAAGAAAAATTAGAACAAGAGGAGAGAGAGGAATTGGAAAGAGTGAAGTAATTTGAGCTCATCCTCAAGAAGAAAAGTAAAGATATAAGCAATATGTCAATTTAGAGATATGAAATGAATATATAAGAAACAGAGGAGGATGGGAAAGAAGAGTCATCGAATCAATTAGATAACCATCAATAAAATGAACAATCTACATTTTCATAGAAGATAAATTAGCTAAAGAAAGTGGATGATTACAATATAAAAATGAAGGGTATATAAAACTAAATAAATGACATAGAAGAAGTATTAGTAAGAGAAAGATAACTCACTAATTAGAGTCATTATTCAAATAAAAATACAACACCACTTAATAGAACTCTATTGGGATAAAGCATCTTATAATTATAATAGTCACCTAGAACTCCAAGTAAATATGCAAATAACAATTTTATAAAAGGAATCAATTAAAATAATTCAAATAATTCTGTATTAAATCTTACAAACTCTCTATTGAATCAATCTAAAGGAAATAATACCTCTTAATAGAGTATCTCTAAGATGAGGAAGGCTAAAGAATTGTAAGCACCCTTCTGTAACTCTAATTAAATCTTAAATAGATACAATAAGTAAAACTAAAAAGAAAAAGTAACTGGAGGTGATAGTAATAGACACTAGGTAGGTAATATTCTAAAAGATATAGAAATTCATTAAGAAAAAGCTTAAAAATTTATCACTTAAAATTCAATTAAATCTAATGATTTGAATAACTCTAAAATCCAGAATGTACCTCAGACTCCGCATAATGACAAAGAATTACAAAATATAATATTAAATCTTGAAGATCTCTCATAATAATAAAACCATAATTTTGGATTGTAAAATGGCTTATAAAGCATTTAACTGAAAGCTATTTAAGAGATTAGCTAAGAATCAAATTTCGTTAAAAAATCTTCATTTTCTGTATATAAATAAGATACTCCTCATTCTATCTTAAATAAAGAACTCTCCCCTAATTAAAGGAATATAATTCCATTTTCTCCAAAGTTTATTAGTAATTATGAATTATCTCCTAAGTTAGTGAATGTCTAATAATTATCTCCTTAATAAATGGGAGCTTAGCAAACCTCTCCAAAGTATTTTAAAAAATAAAATACTGATGAGATGACTAAGTTATCTAATAGTCATATCTCTCAATAAAGATTTCAAACCTCATAAAAAGAAATCTCTGTTAAGAATATTACTTCAAAAGTATCAAGCAAGAGAGAGATACCTGAAACAGTTGAAACAAACTCCAAAATGAATATAGAAACTCCACATGAAAATAATTAAAAGAAACATTCTATAGATAAATAATTTCTTTCTGCACTTTTATCTACAAGCACTGACACAAAAAAGCATATTAAAAAGCCTATTAGTGTAGGATTTGTTAAAAGGAGAACTATTTTGTAGAAACCCGTTACTACCCATTTCAAGCATAAAAGAGTAAAGTTTGATTATAATAAGTATAAAATAGAAAATTAATTTTTATTTAATAAAATTTA
The DNA here is from genome assembly GCA_000260095.1 of Tetrahymena borealis. Classification (NCBI taxonomy): domain Eukaryota; phylum Ciliophora; class Oligohymenophorea; order Hymenostomatida; family Tetrahymenidae; genus Tetrahymena; species Tetrahymena borealis. Next base: position 333,193 of record JH651274.1, on the reverse strand, counting down.
AAGGCAAATATGAAAAAGATAAGAAAATTATTATTGGAATTTCTTTAAAAGTTGCATTAATCAAAACTTTAATTAAATGAATTTATAGAAAAAAAGTCTGAAATATTTATGGAGAGACCTTTGCAAAGAGTAGGTTCATTTGTATTTTTTAAAGCAGTTAAGCATAATAATCTCGAAGGTGTAAAAACAACTTTATAAAAGTGCAGATATTACGTTTTTGATTTCAATGCAGTAATATTTATTAAAGATTAATTATATTTCTTTTTTAATAAAAAAAACTTTAATTTTATTAAAAGAAAAAATAAACATGTGTCCATATAACTGCTAAGAAAGGTTACACAAATATGCTTTAATACTTAATTTCATAAGGTGCTGATTTAAATTTTAAAGATCTAGTAGGAAGAAAGCCTCTGTATTATGCAATAAAGCATAATAATTTTGATTGTGTAAAGTTGTTACTTGAAAACATGGCTGATCCATGGAGCTGTGACAATCAAGATTATTCTAAATTAGCTTAAAGTAATGAGGATATTTTTAATATCCTTAAATAATTTAGAAAAGTAATTAATATTCCAATAATAATTTTAAATTTTTATTTAATTTTAAATACTAAAATAGATGCATCTGATTTTAATGTTTACTCCTTATCAATTCAAAAAAACAATAATAAATGATACTCTTTCTTCAATATGATCTTTTATTATAAACTAACTCGAAGGATGGAGATCTTATTTTAAAAGATAAAAGTTATAATTTATATTAAATTAAATGTAATGTAAAATTAATGCTTTAATGAGTCTCTCTGTCTACTTTGAATTCCAAATTTCTTTATTTTTCCAAATAAACATTTAATAGTATTAAAATTCTTTTTGCAATATTTTAATGGTATATATCCTTATCTGCAAATAATAATCAAGGGAGAGTGGGAATGAATGGATGAAAACAATTTGAGTAAATTATTATTTTCTTAATTGAAATAATAAATTTTAATTAAATTAGCCTATATCTTCTCGTTCTCCAAAATAATATAAAGTAATGCTATCCAATAAAAACAATTATTTGTTATTATATACAAAATACACTCACATACTTTATTAAATCCACAAAATAAATACAAGCTGAACACTTTTTTAAGGTGAATAAGGAATTAGGTTAAATAATAGAAATAGTTAATTAAAAAATCTTTTATACTAAGAAAATGAATGGAGCATTTATGAAGAGCTCTATGGATTTTAACAAATCTGTAGTAAAGAGATAATAGAGAAGCTTATCGCATGTATGAAAATCATTAGATTGTCATTTTTAAATAGTCAAAATTTTTTACTACCATTAATACCAATAGACAAAACCAAGAGATATAATTAGAAGAAATCAAGATTTATCAAGCACATGCAATACTTTTAAAGAGACTACATAGTGCTCTCCAGATAAATCAGCCTATTTATAAAACTATTAGATGCATAATTCTAATGGCAACTACGAGTAAATATTATTGTTAGACTTAAGGTTCATAAAAATTATTTTAAACTCAAATATATAGCACTTTTTACTCAATTAAGAAGGAAAAGGAAAGGTATGCTCAAAATGTAGTACCATAGTACTAAAAACCTAAAGGTAGCAAAAATGAGATAAATCACTACGCTCCTGTACATTATAATAATATGCATTTAGTTAGGAATAAATAATATGTAAAGTAATAATCATTAATTTATTTTTTCAGTGTTCTGCATTCTCTAATAAATAGTTAATATTTTTAATATAATCAATACTTACTATAAATATTAGTGAAAGGATAAATGTAGATATGGCTACAGGGTAGATACATAAAAAATCAGAATATTTATAGAATAAGGATAATTCAAATTAGTAATAATAATTTGAAAGTAAAAGAAGCAGGGCATACTCTACAGCAACATAAGAAAAATCGAATTCAATTGGTTTAGCAAGATAAAATCTTTATATGTCAAATTGTGATAAAGATATTAAGGTCAATTAGGATCTCATTAAAAATAGAAATATAAGACATGTTTCGTAAGGATTTTAATTTATTAAAATAGACCTTTGGGTTAATTGTTCAATCCTATTATCATATAAATTAAATTCTTAAATTATTATTATTTTACTTTAAAAAAGAGCAGCAAGTGATGGTTCTCCAGAATGGTTTAAAACTTCTATGAATTATTATTCAAAACCTTTTCTGTAAGGAAAGGTCTACACCTATTAAGGGCCATAATTTTAAGTGATACCTTCAAATCAAAAGAGCATATATTAAGATATTAAAATTAAAAATCCAAGTGGGTTGTTTAATGAGTGTACAAGAAGAGAGAGAAGTAAATAATTAAATAATTTAATAAATAAATTAGTTAAAAACACTAAAATTATAATTTTAAAGAAGATATCAAGGAAATTAAAAAAGATACTTATAAAATGAATTGGGATGTTTCAGATAACGAAAAAACTTTCCGTGTAACTTAGAAAGTAGGTACATCATCCAACTGGACCCAAAACGATACAATAAAAAATATAGTATTTAGAAGATAATAAACTGATATGGTTGCTGATAAAATTGGAAACAGCCCATTGAATTCATCAATAAATTAATAAAGGCCTATTCTCCTTAAAATTGGGCATGAAAGTTATGTTAATACACAGCGTATTGCTTGACTTAGAGTAAGTATTATAAAGAGATTAATTTGTATTTATAAGAATAAATTAAAATAATATAATAAATTATTAATTTTTAAAGTAAGTATGTAAGTATTCTATTTAATTTGTATAGGAAAATTAATAATTCTAATAATAAAAAATATATTTTATTAAGCTAGGCATATATATACCTTCGATCCATCTATCCATACATACATACATGCATAAATTACATAATTAATGGAATATATAAAAAATTAATAATTTGTTTCACTTATTTGATAGCAAAATATTCATTATTTACTTAATACTGAAAATAGTCATTTTCATTCTTATTACTTCTCTTCTGGCTTCTTTTCTTCAACTTTTTCAACATTTTCAGGAGTATCTTAAACTTTATCAACTTTTTCAGTTGTATCTTAAATCTTTTCTTCATAAATTACTTAAGGTTTTTGTTTCTATTAAGTATGCTCTCCTTAGGGCTTTTACTTTTAATCTCCTTAAGACTTCTATTTTTATTCTCCTTATGGCTTCTACTTTTATTCTCCTTATGGCTTCTACTTTTATTCTCCTTGAGGCTTTTACTTCTATTCTCCTTGAAGCTTTTATTTTTATTCACCTTATTGCTTCTAATTGTGTTCTCCTTACTATTACTTTTACTTATGTTCTCCTTATTGTTTCTGCTTTTATTCTCCTTAGTGTTTCTACTTATGCTCACCACCTTGAGATTTTTATTTAACATCTCCTTATTATTATTATTACTATTACTATTGCTCTCCTTGAGGTTTTTGCTTTCTTTCATACTTCTCCTTCTTTTCATGATCTTGTTAATTGTTTTCTTACTTTTTAGATTACTATTCTTTTTATTTTTATTGATTTTATTTCACATCATTAGTTTCATCAGCATCAATACAAAGAGTAACAGGACCATCATTAACAATATGAACATTCATATATGTTTGGAATTACCCACCTTAAACTTTTTCCTTTATGTGATGTGATTGCATCTTTTCTAAGAATCTATTATAAAGATTTCTAGCTTCATCTGCATTCATAGAACTATGAAAATCAGGCTTATTTCCATTCAAAATACCGTATAATGTAAAGTTAGAAACTACTAAGACATCATAGTTATTATCTAAGACGCTAGTCTTCCATCCACCCTTTCCTTTAGGATTATTACTTTCTTTTTGTTCTGGAGTTAATTTTTCTATTTCAGGCCATAATTTCAATTTCAATGCCTTTTCTGCCCATTTATCAACTAATTCATAGTTATCTCCTTTGTGTAATCCTAATAAAATGCAAATACCAGGACCAATCTTGGAAATAAACTCTCCATCTACCTTTACACCAGCTTCAAGTACTCTCTATATTATTAATCTCATTTCGTTTTATTTGATAAGATTTGTTTATTTTTTAATTTGAAAAATTAATTTTTTTCCCTTTTAATATTTATTTTTCTTTATAATTCTAAGGTTTTAAAACAAATTTAAATCTAAAAAAAGAAAAATAGAACAACAAACAATTTAGAGGTATCCACTTCAATGATAAAAATACAAATTTTTGTATCTATTTTTGCTTCTCATATTTCATCAAATGAAAGAATTCATAATATATTAATTAAAATTATTAAACAAATTCCTTTATTTAAGCTAAATAAAAAGATTTTATTTATTTCCAATAATATTTATCTCTTCCCCTACCAATACTTAATTTATAAATTATAAATTCCTTTACATAAAAATATTCTTCATAATAATTCAAATCAAAAGAGTTCTTTCTTTTTAAATCTTTTACTATTTAAATATTTCATACTTAATTATTGAATATTATGGATGCTTGAAAATTCTATCTGCCAACATTCTTTTATATTTTGTGGTTTATTTTTAAAATATAAGTGTTATATTACATATCAAATATATGAATAATATAGTTTAACAATTTTGAATAATTTTTTATAGCTTTGATTTATTTTTTATAAAAAATTAAAGTGATAAAGAATTAAATAAAATCTTAAATTAATTTTAGTAATTTCCATACTTAAAATATATATTATTATTTAAAAAATAAGCAATAACTTAATAATTTATAAGCAATTTCAGTTATTATTGGCTACTTCTTTACCTTTTTTAACAGCAACTATAAATGCTTCGTATGATTTAATTACTATTTATCTTATTATTTTAATTTTGTTATTTTAAAAATTAATTTCTTGTTAAAATATATTACTCATTAGAAGTTGTAATTGTAACAATTGGATCCTAATCATCCTTTTATAATTTTAAACTTTTGGCATTATCACTAACAAATTTAAGGTAAGGGATGGCATCTTTAGTAAATTGGTTAGCTATTTTTATTATATCGATTAATTGATTACTATTTAATTAAAAGTGATTTACTTTAAGGAGCATTTTATGCATTCAAGGGAAGGCCTGTCTTATCTAAAATGAGAACAGTCTTAATATCTTCGTTTTCCTTTCTATTTTTGTCAAAAAGAAAATATTAGAGAGTTATAGGAATTCTTTTGAATTCTATTGTTGAGTAATTTTGTCATTTTTGATTATGAATGATAGATGATATATTTTTTCAAAATTTTTTACGCGAATTCTTCAACTAAATGATTAATTTGGTTTTCCATCTACATTTAAAGGAGCTATTTTATTCTATTATAAGTTTATTATCCTAATTATTATTAAAAAATCGAGGGTTAGCCTATTTTATATCTAGAACTGTAAATAACTTACTAAATCTATCTTTTGTTGGTTATTGAAAACTTTATATCTTTTTATGATAAAATTGATTATTTTATTTTTGATAACAATTATTAGTTGTGTAGATAAATTAATAAAAGAAAATACCATAAATCTTCTATTTTTTATCATCTTAAGCTTGGAATTATTATTGCTGAATTAACATTTTTGTTACAACAAATTTATATCAATTCTTAATCTTCTCAAATGCATACATAATACTTATTAATTAAATTTATTCTAAGAAAATTATTAGAATTAAAATACCAAATATTAAAATTATTATTCTATTGAGATAAGTAATTAATGATATATTAATAAAAAATCTTTTAAAAAACTTAGAGAGTAAATTTTCCTCCAAATTTATAATATTTATTTAAAAGAGTGATTTAATAATATTTATTAAAGTAAAAAGGGATAAATTACATGAAGAAAATTTAATGAACTCTACTTCAGTTATCTATAGTGGAGATGAAAGAATTTATGGATAGACTTTTTAATTTGCATCTCACATCTCCTTTAATTTTATAAATTTTATTTGGTTTTAAAAATATTTATTTAAATTATTTATAATAAAAATCAATAACTAATAAGGTAAAGATAATTAACTTAAATTTATAATATAAATAAATTAATATTCTTGTAAAATCCTAATAATCTAATTATTTTTGATTATATATTCTATCTGATGGAAAAGGAAATCAGAAATTCTAATAATTAATTGATTTTTGCGGAAGAACTTTTTCTGAAAATATCAGAAGGAATTATAAAAAAGTCTGGAGAAAAATAGTAAAAGATCTCCATTGAATTCGATGGATTGCTTATAGATAATAAATTACTAGTATTATATTTTAAAGAATTAATTTAATGGTGATTTTGAGGCTAGTAGCATTTAGAGCAATGAAGGATAGAATTTAGTTAAAAGACTATGCTCAAATAAGATGTAGTAATCATATTGTTTTCCATGCTACTAAAAGCGAATTAAGAAATTTGTAAAAAGATAGAAAGAAGTACAATATGCATTAAATAATCTTAAGGAAAAAATGGAAAAAAAACTTTAGCAAGTAAAGGTTTTAGTTAATATTAAATAAAAGGAGGAGTATTTGAAGTTACTTAAAAAATAGAAAGAAAACTTAAAAAATAATTTAGAGCAATTTCAAAATTAAGTTGTTGATCATTATGGAAAGGAGGCTTCTATTAAAACCAATGAGAAAGATAAATTAAAGATACTTTTAAATAGTTTATAAGAGGAAACACTTATAAATGAATCTGAATTATTATCTAAAAGATCATAGCTAAGAGTTCTTTAAGCTAAAAAGATTCTATTAGCATATAATCTTTATAAAATAAGCCATTCCTATTTAGACTTTTCAATAGCAAGTTTTCTTGAATGCAACACAATTTAAGATATTGTTATAGCCGAAAACGATAGTGAAAATTAAAGTCGCGAAAAAAATATTTGCAAGATTAATTTCAAAGTATAGCATTTTAATGAGTACACTTATGAACACAGGCTCATTATTCACTACTCTCTTCAAAATCTTGTTAAATTTATTGAATACGTAGTAAGGGTTAAATAATTTGAAATACCCTTCCCTTTTAGTATAGATTATCATAATGTACCTTAAATTTTAGTAGCATAATTTGAAACTTCTTCTTTTGATATACAGGAGATGAGAGCATTCATAGAATTTGAAGAGATTGAGCTTTTTGATGAAAGTACAATACCACTTTACGATAATTTTATATATTGCTGGATCAATTTCTTTATTCTTTATAAAAGACTTGGAATAGACTTTAAAAAGTATGTTCTCAGTAAAAAATTAATCTTTCCAGTTTATTAATTAAAATAGTTTTTTGAAGAAGAACTTTTATAAATTCCAGGGTAGCTTTAATCTATAGAATATGAAAAAATAATCTATGATTAATAATTAATAATTAGTGATCTTTTATAAATAAATTATCATCCAAAAGCATTAAAAGTAATTAGTGAAGAAATCACTTTCTGTAGAAATGACCCTAATCTTTAGATTATTTAAATTAGTTAACTTCATGATTTACAAAATCATAGTAAATTCAGCGAATAATCTGAACACGACAACAGTGATTTCGAAAAGAGCTTTGAGTTTATTGATAAACAACAAGAAATATTGTATTGATATTTACTTTAGTAACCATAACCTATTGCTATTGTCTATTAATATTTTGTAAGAGTAAAATCAACAAAAATTAGTAGTCATTAGATAAAAAGTAGCCAATTTAAAATGTCTATGATTTAAAATATAACTAACTCAATAAATCCATCACTAAAACTTATTGAAAATAAATGAATGAAACTATCTATTTTAATTATTTTCCTCCATCCCCTTTTCAATTTTGAATATGAATATCTTAATAATCTTAAAAAAAATAAATTAATAATCTAACCTTTATAAATAATAAGTAAGACGAATTAACTGTCGAGTGTTTGTTGTAAATATAATAATCAAATAAATAAGTAATCATTCATTTACTCTTATTATGAAACTTAAAAATGTAGGTAGGTATGTTTTTATTTACTTATTAACCATATTTTAATTATTAATTTTTAATACAATTTTATAAACTATTTACAAATATCTCTGTTTTATTACTATTTCATATCATTTTAATATCATCTTATTAATGATTATAAGATTTCTTTGATGTTAAGGACTTTAAGCTATTTATTGTCTCACCAAATACTTATTTTAAATACCCAAAAAAAGTTATTGGAGGCTCTCCTCCATTTATGTAATAACAAAACAAGAAGGAATCATAATCTTTATTTTCTATATAATAAAATTCTTTGAATTTTTTAATCATTTTAAACCCATTTTTTAAGTAGAATCTCTCTCCAGAACGATTATAAGTTACCATATGTAAGCAAATATATCTTATTTTTAGATTCTTCATTGCCTCTGATTTAACATAATCGAGCAAATAAGAAGCAAATCCATGCTTACGAAATTCATTTATTACACCAATAGTCTATATGTAATAACAATACGAATCTAAGCACATATCTTTTATTTAAAACTTCATTTCTTGAAATTTGGTACTTTTCTTCACGTAAATAATAGATCCAATTATGTATTTTCCAAATCCAAATCTTGTTAAATCAAGCTCTAACAATAGATTTTTAGTAGTATCCGAATTTAAAGTATCAAAGAAAGATTATTCATATTTTATTGGAAACCATTCAGAGTGAAGAATCTATAATTAGTGAATATCATTTCTACAATTAATATGGCGAGATTTAATGTCCTCAGTTTAATCTATTTCATTCAAATCTATTTTTTAGAGAATGCTATGAATTTCTGCTAAATATCTATAATTATTTGTAGTATCTGGTGGATAGGATTCACTAATTCTTGAATACTAAATCTCATCTCTCTGATTTTCTAAATCTATTTCTTTACTTTTCATATCTGCTACTCGACGATCTATAATTTTTTCCAGCAATTTAAAAATCTCAAATAATCAAAAACTATCAGAATAGATTTTAATGTATAAATTCAACATATAATTTGTTCAGAAAAAAAAAATTATTATCATATTAATTACAAGCTAAAGTTAATCCTTTATCAAGACAATTTGAATTTAAGGCTTCCTCAAATATTTTGAACATAGATTTAAAAATGTAAGATTACTGTACCCTTAACCTTTATTAAGATAGAAAGATTGATTTTTTTTGAGAAGAGAATAAGGCAGTAAGAAATATAAAATTGAAATGAAAAGATATTTAATTTATTTGAATGGCATTAAATTGATTTAATTTACATAAAAAGAGGGAAATTGAAGGATTAAATGTATGCATTATATATGTATAAGCCTAATAAACTTATTCTTTGTATATATTTACACACACAAACTATATTTATTGATAAGGAGATATAACATTAAGTATACTACTATATGTAATTTTATTTATATTAAGTTTAGAATTAATAAATTATTTATTCCTTTTATTTTTATGGTTGGAGGAGAAACCATTTTGCAAAAAAATTTGCTATATTATTATAAGAGAATAACTCAGTCAGCCACTTTATATTTTTTTATTTATTTATATAAGTATAATTTCTATTAGATTATTGTAACTTGAATTGTGGAAAATATCCTATATAGGAATAGTTTATTATTAAGAATATTAATTTACTCATAAAATTTATGATTTTTTCCATATTAATTGTCAAGTATTTACAAAATAACTTAGCATTTTTTCTTTCTTTCTTTCAATTCATTTTTGTTTTTTAAATTCTTTCTAAGTAATTATTTTTTATTTTTAACTAATTTATAATCTTGTTAAGGCAGTCTATTATATTCCATTATAGTATATACAATTCTTCAAGTACCTTTTTTAATAAAATTTTTTAATTTTTAAAAAAGTTAGTTAAAAAAATTACAATAATTAAGATAGCTAGCTATGTTAGAGTTTCATAAAACGAGAATAAATGAATAAGTAAATAAGAGGGTTTTTTGTTCAGTGATCTTTTGATCAGAAGTTCTTCTTTTTATACATAGTACCAGTACCAAAGCTTTTCTTTGATTGAGAATTAGAGTTTATGAAAGCATTACCTGTTTATCCTACAGGCTATACATTATTATAGTTGTAGGTATTTGTATTGTAAATCACATTCAGGTTTTGTATTTTTTGCATATTTAAATCATTTAATAGTTTAGAGGCAGTCATACCATTTCCTCCAGCTGCCCCTGTACTAACATTAATCTATTTATTTAAATAAATTTTAGTTTTAAATTTTAAGGTTTTTTCATCTATATCTTTAAATGTTGAAAAAATTTTAATGATTTTATACTTGATTTGTTGGTGATTAGAAATACATTTTATTGTAATTTGAAGTGCTTCCAAAAGACATCTTTGAATGATGAGATGAAGGTGACCCTCCCTGTTCGCAGATTCAATTAAAAAAAGATTGGTTTATGGAAATTAATAAATTTTTTCAATAAATAATTCTCATTTAGATGAAATTAAACTCAATATTATATAAATTAATTAAATAATACCTTCTCATTAGTTAAATACTTTTTATTATTTATAGTAGGAAGTGCTCCTCCAGTTATTCCTAACTAGCTCATAGCTATACCACCATTGTAACTATTCTTAGGATCAATCTAAATTATAAAAAATAAATTAGAAATGTTTGAAGAATATTACATCTCTCTTAAATTGCGAATAAATCTATTTTTGAAAAATTCCCATGTTTGTATTTTACTAATTTCATTACTTTATCATGGATTTATAGTCCTCCTATTCCATGACCTCCAACATTGATTGAATGATAAAAAGTTTTGTGAATTTTGTTAACAGACTTGACAAAAGAGAATAAAAAATTAATTAAAAATATGAATAATTGATTCTATAAAATACTGGATTTTTTTTAAGAGAACCGCTAGGTCCTTGTTTAGGTGGTTTAGCAACACTCATACTATCATACAATAATTTATTCTTCGTATTGTCGAAATGATTACTATTCTGTTTTACAGTAATAATTAAAATTAAGAATAAATAAGTGCTAACTTTTTATAAAATTACTCTTTTAGAATTGGCATTAGCTTCTGTGAAGGATGAATCATCTTTGTCGATATTATAGTTATAAACAGTGTTTTACATCATTTTAGTATTTTACAAATATTATGGAGGCAGTTTATTTTGTGAAAAATAGTTCTTACCTATAATCTGTATATTAAATGAGGTTTTAATCTTTTTCCCAGAGATATAAAATAAATAAATACCTTTTATGATTAATTATTTTCCTTATTTAGCTTAGCATAGATTCCATTCTTTTAATTACCTTCATGATGAATAGTCTAGCTCTAAATAAAATAATTTAGTAATCTTCATTTACATTTTAATAGTGTCAAATTATTTACCTTCTTTTCAAACTAAGAATCTCTATCATCTTGATCCTCATTTTTCTTTTCACTTTTTTGATAAAATACAAGGGTTTTTTTAATGTGCTTGATTGAGATTCTTATAATTAATCAGTCTTGAATAATTTTAATTTGTGGAAGGTATATTAAATTTTATTTGATTACTCAATATTATGTTTAGAACCATATGATCGAATATTTTAGTTTTCGTGGTGCTTTTCTACTGATTTATTGTGCTAAGATTAGTTGTTGTTATCATTATCGTCTTCATATAATTCTCTAATGCCATCAAATAATGGATGAGCCATGGCTTCCTAAACAGTCATTCTTTCCTTGGGATCCATTTTGAGTAAGCCCTTCATGAAAGTTAATGCCTTCTTTGATAGTTTTCCTAAGTATCTTCTTTCTATTGTCTCTGGTTTTGGAATTTCTGGGAATTTTAATCCTACATATCTAGGATTTTTTATAAACATCTCCTTCTGATCAGGTGTTAAGGGTCCAAGTAATTTTTAAATTAGGTAGAGTTAGTCAATTTCATTTTCTCCAGGGAATAAAGGTTAACCATCAATTAATTCTCCCATAATACATGCTATAGCCCAGTTATCGACTGGAAAACTATAAACAGGGTCGCTTAATAGAAGCTCAGGTGATCTATACCATCTTGTAGCAACATAATCAGTTAATACTTCATTCGGTTTTGGAGGCATATGTCTTGCAAAACCAAAATCACATAATTTTAATGTTCCATCACTATTTACAAGTAAATTCTCAGGTTTAATATCTCTATGAATGATATCATGTTTATGACAGTGGTCGAGAGCTTTAAGTAATTAGTAGATGATTCTTCTAATGAACTCAGGCTATATAATTCCAAATTAGTGATTAATTTAAGATTATAAAAAACATATTTCTGCAAAATTATTTGTTTTTTTAATAAAGCATATGATAATATTTGATTGAACATTGTAAATGTAATCAGAAGATTATTCAATGAAAGAGCTCAATAAATGCTAAATTTTATAATTTTAAATGACTGAAAGTTACATTTTACACTTTTACTAATTAAAAGTTGAATATAATTTTAGATAGAATTTCATTAAATATCAAGTTTTTCTAAATTGAAAAAAGAGTAACTATCTATCTAATTTTTTTGGACTTTTATCAATCAGTTTTAGATATTCAATAATAATTTATATATATTAATTTTTTGCGTTTGATGCATCATAATAATCAAAATAAAATTCGCTTACATCTAAGCCGCTTGGTTTCTCTTCGAGGACTTCTAAGAGATTCTTTTCAACATACTCAAAAACCAAATATATTCTCCCTTTACTATATTAAAAAGGATGTGAGTGATGAATTGATTTAGCGTCATTTCTTAATTTCAATAATAGTTTATTTTTATTTGCTCATATTATTTTAAATTAGCAATTCAAACAATTATTCTTATGTATTTATAACAAAATAATGCTTAGAAAAATCAGAGAAAGGGAATAAATTTTGAAGTTTTTGTTTAGGATCAGTATTTAGAATTAGAGTAAATAATGCACTGTTCTGTTATTCTAACCCCTTTGATTTAATTTTTAACCCTTCTCTTAATTTCTATAGAAAACAGATGGATTTTTAAAAATCATGTATTTATTTATTGTTTCTATATTTGCTGATTCAATCTTTCTGCTTTCATTAAGTTATTTTTATCAAAGCATTTAATTTCAAAGAAATACCGCTTGAATGCCTCCACTAGCCCTACAATATTCTTATGCTTTAATGTTTTTAGCATCTTAACTTCTCTCTAAATATTTTTGCGGACTAACTCATCATCTTCTGTTTCTTTAAATTTCTTGATGGCCACTGTTAATTTTAAAAAAAGTTGAGAAATAAAAGCAAAACTACTTATATATTTATTCTGCTAAATGATGCCTACTGGAATATTTAAGTCAGCTCAAAAGAAATGGCTAATATTCAATTAATAAAATTGCTTACAAATTTCATTAGTTTCACGATTTCTGCATTTTAGGACAACTCCATATGCTCCTTCACCTACAACACCTAATATTTCGTATTTATTCATTATTCAGTGAGACTAATCCTAAGATAATTTTTATAAAACTTCCTATTTGTTTATTCTAACTCTCTCTCTTTAACTTGTATAACTCTATTTTTCTTTTGATTTGTTTTGATTATTTTCTTTTGATGAGGATTATGTTGTTTCTTTTTTCACTTATTCCAATCAAATTTATAATCATCATTATATACTTATCTTTTATTAGAAAAGCTACAAGTAAATATAAAATCAAGAATGATTGTTCAAACAAAGGAGTGCAGCACATCCACTTTTTAATTGATTTCATGTCAAACCATCATGTAAGAAATTATTCAATTGAACTAGTTAATTAAATATTAGATGTATTTATACACAAATAACTTGAAAAGATTATTTAATTTTAAGAGGCTATAAAATATAATCCTATAGCAGCCTTTCTTTATAATATCTTGATCTTATAAAAATTAATAAATTCATATTGAAAGATCATGAATATTTTAAAAAAGTAATTGCTATTCGCTGGCTGATATGACCGTATTTAAGAGTTTTTTTATTAAAAATAAATTGAACTTATATCTAAGTTAAAATGAAAATAATTAAAAAACTAGTATCACACAAATTACTCATTGATTTACAGTATTAAATTATTTCTTTTGTTTAAGGCAAAATAATTTAAACAATTGATCTATATAATTCAAATAATAAAATCATTTTAAATTATGAATGGAAGCAATAAATTTTAGATACCTATTTTATTTCTTTCATTATTAATATTCCTTCATAAAATAATTTGTAACTATTCAAATGCATTATTCTTTTAAAGTTATTTTAAATTAGAAACTATATTGATTGGATTAACATATTTTAGGCTTTTTAATATCAAGTTATTTTATAAACATTAATAGTAACCAGTAAAGTTTAGATATGTGAACATTTCAAGAAAATCAAAATAGAATATTTTCACAATATTCTTGAAATTGAAAATAAATTAAAAACCTATCTTTTAATTCTTTATTGTCGTAATTATTTCTAATTTTATCATATGTTTAATAAAAATTCAAAAATTAAAAAATATGGGATAAATTAAAATATAGAAGAAAAATCTTTTATGAACTTATCAATTAATATTTGCAATTATTTAAATCCTTATTTTAAGATTATTTTTACCTATAAATAATAAATTTACTAAATAGAAATAAATATTTTAATTCAATAAATATTTTAAAATAAATAATGATTAGAAATATAAGTTAAAAGAATGTAAATGTACTAAAAATTTTTATTAACTCTAAAAAAATACTTTCAGATATTTATTTTTATTTTTTATTTAAATCTATAAAAATAAATGTACTTTAAGATTGAATCACCTAATTAAAAACAAAATTAGTAATGTAAACATTTATTTTTATGCTACTTCTTTTGTTATCCTTGCAAAATATTTTATTTTTCATAATTAATAAATCATTTATATAATGCCAAATTAATGAATCTTTTCAAAAATAAAAACTAATGAATTATTTGTTTTCAATTTAATCTAAGACTGGTTTTTTAAAAGTGATAAATTTATTAAAGTGGGTTTATTTTCAAAAGTTTACATACTTTTTAGACTAATGAATTATTTAAATTAATATTAAATTTAAAAAAATAAATTATTTATTTTTAAAAATATCTACTTATAATCTAAATTAATTAAAACCTTTGCTAATATTTATTTATCCATTTAATATTATAATAAATCTTATAATAAAAATATTATTATAAATAGTCATTTATTAAAAAAAAAAAGAAATAAGATAGAAGAATATGAATTAAAATACTTGAAATATAGATTGATATTAATTGTTTAATTAAAATTAGAATATATTGCCTATTTCCTTGCTAAATTTTCTAACTATAGCGAAGATTTAAAATTTTAATAAATCAAGGTAGTATTTATTTTATTTAATTCTTGATTTAAAGTATAAGAGTCTATTTTGTAAAAATTATTTTTACTCATTTTTAATTTTTTAGTTATTCTGAGAACTTATTTGTACTATACTTTACTCATTAAAATTATTAAACTACAATTATTTGATTATGATACAAATAGAATTATTTCAAACACTCAAGCAATTGGATATAAGGTGGGATTAGGTAAATTAATTTGAAGAAAGGATGGTTTAAAAATTTAGGTTATATTATTTTGAAAAATCACTGGATAAAAATTGAAAAAAATAAAAGAAAAGTAAGCTCTACAAATTCTAATTATTTTTTTCTAAATTTTTTAATTATGTAGAGGATTTTCAAAATACCTATAATGTAATTATCATTAGAATTTTGTACGAATTAGAAAAATAAAAGAGAGAAATTATTCATAAATATGTAAAGAAATAGATAGTTTTTTGATCTATTTATAATGTTATTAACATCTTTAAAAAGCAAAAAATTTTTAATAATTATTAAAGAAACAATCACAAGCCAAGCTGTTATTATTTTTGAATCACATAAAAAAATAACACAATCATAAATTCAATAATTTATTTCCTAATTATATATAAAAAAGAGCACTATATACATAAATCATTCAGTCTCTCAAATTTGATAAAATTCAAAGAATAAATCAAAATAATAAATTACATTATCTATAAATAATTAAAAAGAGAAAACGTTAAGATAGTCTCTTAAAAATACATTCCTAAAAGAATTTAGAGATTAATAAAGTAGCTGCAACACCAAAGCTCAAAAATACTTTCTTAAGAAAGAAATAACTATCAAGAATAAAGCATCAAATATATAAAAAAGGGAAAAAACAATTCTGAAATTAGAAGCTTGTTTATTTTATATGGGAAATTGCAATTTTGCATGTGAGTAAAACTATGATGAATTTCAAAGTAATTACATTATTTTCAATTGATTGATGATGATAACTAATAGGGATATTATTATTAAAACTCAAAACGATTCTATATACACATTTTCAAGTTGAAATTAATATTGTCTATTAAAAAATTAGCTATTATTTCACCTAGATAATATCATTTTCATTATGTGATTGGGAGAGGAGGATTTGGAAAGGTATGAATCATTCTTTAGTATTCTATATAAGATCCTTTATCGCTTTCTACTTTGTATATTTTTTGTATATTTATTTCCTAAATTACTGAGATATAATCTAAAGTCAATTATCTCTGTAAGTAGGCTAAGTAATATAGAATGACATGTTAAATAAATGAAATAAAAATAGTAGAATTAAGTGTTAAAGAAATGCATAAATGTATATTTTTTAACTCTTATTTTATATTAAAACGACTAATCAGGTGTGGAAAGTTGAGCATAAAAAGACAAAATAGTTTTTCGCTATGAAGGAAATGTCTAAAGCTAAGTAATTTACTGAATACTCTACTATCTAATTCATATTTTTGATCAATTCATAAACTTATTATAATGTCACAATTATGAAAGATATTATTCATTAATAAATTAGAATTATAACAAAAAAGAGCATAAACTCTGTTATGAATGAAAGATATTTACTTAGCACTCTTAAGCATCCGTAAAATTCCTACATTTATTAGAGATATAATTAATTACTAATAGTGAAGATTAAAAAAAGAACAAAACATTTTTATTAACTATTAATAGATTTATTGTAAATATGACATCTGCATTTTAAGATAAAGAGAATCTTTATCTAGTTATGGATTTACTTGGAGGAGGAGATTTAAGATACCATATAGGTAGATAGAAAAAGTTTACAGAAGAGCAAACAAGTAAGAATATTAAAATATTAAATTGATAATTTATGAATGAATGAATCCTCTATCTTTTATTCAATAATTTTACATTAGAAAATAAGGATTACTAATGAATATGAAAGAATATTTCATTCTACAATTATGTGGCGATTTATAAAGCTGCATCTTAAAATCTCTTTGAAATGTACTTAGATTTAGCCAAACTAACTTTTTGTTCTTAATTTAGAACATTTTATAAATCCACAACTAAAATCAAATCAGATAAAATTAATAGCGTATAATTGATCAGTTACTATGTTTTTAGTAGTCACACAATTCGCACATTCAATTACAGCCGCAAACACACATACAATTCATTTTATATTCATAAACTAAACATTAAGCATAAAGCAATAATGATCTAACTTATCATTTATTATTATCTAATAAAATCCTAAATAAAAATTAACAATTAAAGAAGAATAATCCCTTTAAAGCCATTTTTGTATCAATATTAACTAAAAATTTATTAAATAATTAGAATTCTTTATAGCTTGCTTAGTATTGGCTTTAGAATACCTTCATTACAATAGTGTGTTACACAGAGATGTAAAACCTGAGAATTTAGTACTTGATGAGCAAGGGTATTTACGTTTGACAGATTTAGGTGTAGCCAGAATTTGGAAACCAGATAATTAATCTGATACTAGCGGAACTCCTGGTTATATGGGTATTTATTTATTTTTAATATTTAATTTCTTGATTTTATTTCTATTGAATATAATTAAATCTATTCTTTTTTTGATAATTAGCACCTGAAGTTATGTGTAGATTTGTTCATGGGTATTATCATTTTTGAGAAAATAAGTCATTTTTCTATAATTTACTTTAAATTGAAAAAAAAAGCGTTGCAGCTGATTATTATGCTGTTGGAGTTATTACATATGAATGTATGCTTGGGAAAGTATATTTTTTAATTCATAAATATTAATTTTTAAGAAAGACTGTTCTTGAAATTAAGATAATTAATAATAATCTATCTATAAATAAAAGCGCCCCTACCAAGGCAGAACTCGTAAAGAATTGAGAGATCAAATTATGGCAAGGTAGGTTTAAGTTAGAAAAAGCGAAATTCCTAACGGATGGTCACTAGAAGCTGCAGATTTCATTAATAAAGTAAGTATTATTAAGATAATATTTTTTAAGAAAAGATTCATATTTCTTTAAAGACTATATAGAGAAAGCCTTAAAATAGACTAGGCTTGAATGGTCCCGATGAAGTGAAGGAGCATCCATGGTTAAAAGATTTCCCTTGGTAAAAATTGGAGAACAGAGAGCTTGAATCTCCTTTTATCCCAAAAGTAATTAATAAGTTAATTCTAGCTTGTTGATTAATTATTTAATTAAAAAAATAATTAAATAGTAAGAAGATAATTTTGATGCCAAATAAATGGATCCTAAAGATAAATAAGATACAAATCCTGACTTAATTCATTAGAATTAGCTCTTACTAAGACGCAATTCCGTTTAAGGTAATTACATTTTTATTGAATTTTCATTATAACTCACATATTTTGATTTTAGATTTGTTCTAAGGATATGAGTACGAAAAAGACCCTCATCAAATTTCTAATAATCTATAAACAATATCTGGAAATAATTCAACTGCAGTTACTGCAAGATATACATAAAATAATACCTATGCAAATTGAATTATAAGGGAAACAAACAACTTAAAAAATTTCAAATTAATATAATAACCACAATAAAAAAATGATTTCCTTTCATAGCCTTCTAAAGTTTTGATTCTTACTTTATTATCTTAAAGGGAGGGTCCATAAATATGCCTCAAAATTAAATTAATGTTTTTCTCTTAAATGAGAAGAACAACTCAAAAGAGCACTATTAACTTATATTTAAGTATTTTAATTATTTTCTATCTATAAATGCTCATCCAGTAGTTATTTTGTCCTCCTTCTCTATCTTATTCTTTTGTATATAGAGCTATTTCTCAAGTCGAAAACTAACCCTTATTTTTTAAAAATTTTAAAATTCAAACAATAATATCTCATAAATCATCTGTAACGATATATTTAACAAAATTTATGTGTTTAATTTCTTTATATTAAATGTTTATCTTTAACTATTTTAGATACATAATATAAATTATGGAAAGAATTATCATCAATTAATTAATTGTTAAATTTACAAAATGTATGCTTTAATTTTTAAATAATTTTGAGAAATGTTTTTTAAATGATTCTACTCAATAAAATTAATAAAATTGATATATTTTAATAAATATAAAATATATTTTCAAACAAGAATATTATCTTTTCAAAGATAAAATGATTATTATATATAAATATTATAGTATAGTATTAATTAATTATTTTTATTATAAGATTTTATTTTATAATAAGTTCTTTTCAACATTCTTCAGTTGTTTCTTCTTAAGCAACTTCCTCAACTTTTTATTCAGCAACTTCTTCAGTTTCAGTAATTTCTTCAGCCTTAGTTACCTCTTCTACCTTTTCATCTACAACTTCTACTTATTCTTCAATAACTTATTCTACCTTTTATTCTATAACTTCAGTGGTTTATTCTACAACTTCTTCAGTAGTTTGTTCAACTTCTTCAGCAACTTGCTCAACAACTTCCTCAGTAGTTTATTCAACAACTTCTTCTACTTTTACTTCAGTATTTTATTCAACAACTTCTTCAGTAGTTTGTTCAACAACCTCTTCAGTAGTTTGTTCTACAGCTTCTTCAGCAGTTTATTCAACAACTTCTACTTTTACTTCAGTAGTTTATTCAACAACGGCTTCAATAGTTTATTCAACAACTTCCTCAGTAGTTTATTCAACAACTTCTTCAGTAGTTTATTCAACAACTTCTTCTGTAGTTTGTTCAACAACTTCTTCAGTAGTTTGTTCAACAACGGCTTCAATAGTTTATTCAACAACTTCTTCAGTAGTTTGTTCAACAACTTCCTCTGTAGTTTGTTCAACAACTTATTCAGTAGTTTGTTCAACAACTTATTCAGTAGTGTGTTCAACAATTTCTTCTACTTTTACTTCAATTGTTTGTTCGACAACTTCTTTTCCGAAAGGTAAATCAACAGTTGTTAAATTAGTATAGCTTTCAACGAGCTTAATAAATTCGGTAGTAACTTCTTCAGTAATATCAGTAGTTCTATTATATATTAGAAATACTTGAGTGAAAAAGATAAATAATTTTTAATATTTTACTCAAAATCTAAAGTAAGGGCATTCAAGGTTTAGTGTTCATTCAAATAAGAAGAGAAAGCTTCAACCAAGACATTGCTAACTTTAACACCTCTTTTTAATTATTTAAAAAATAGATTAATTTGATAATTATATAAATTAAATTATTACGTTAATGAAACGGAAAGTCTCTTTAAAGTAGTCCAAGCTTTTAAGACTTCAACTAAATTAACAGTTTCTGTTTCCCAAGTTTTTTCAGTGCATTCCCATTCAGGTTATTTACCAAATGAGATAACAAAAGTGGTCAAGTTAGTGAATTTACTTAGAACAGTATTTAAAGTAGTTAAAGAATTAGGAGTGAGCTTATTTTCTTCTAATCTTAATGTAAGAGAGGTTAAGCTAGTAAATTTAGTTAAGAATTCACTTAATACTACAACACAACTGTCATCAACTTAGGTGTTACTATTTATAAAAATTATTTTTAATTATTGAATATGAATTAATTTTTATTACACAAGAGCAAGTGTTAAGTGGGTAAGAGAAGTGAAAACTTATAATTCTTTAAACAATTTTGTAACTCTTTCTTCTGTCAAGGTCTTAGAGCTTTTAAATTAAAAAAAATTAATTAATATATTTTTGAATTTTGAATTTTATTTTATACCAGAAGTCAAGTCTCAAGCGTTCAATACGAGAGATCTATTTAGTTCTTTTTAAAGTTTCAGTATCAACTTCAATATTTTAAGTTAGAACCTCTTCCACTTTTTCAGTAACAACTTCTTCAACTTTTTCAGAAATTTCAACATTTGCAGTATTAACTTCCTCAGTTTATTCAACTACAGTTTTTTCTTCAGTTATTTCTTAGACATTTTCTTGTTCAGCTTCAATAACTCTTTCGCTTTCTTGAGTGGGACATTCAGCTTCTATAGCTTCTTGATCAAGAGTAGATTCTTAAGAGGGTTCATCATTATTATCAGGTTTTTTGGCACTTGCTTGGCGATTGTTAGTAGTAACTTCAACTTCTTAATCTTCTTGTAAAATTTCATATTCACTATCACTGAATTATTCATTGACAGGAGTTCTTACTTCTTCTTTTTCTACTTCATCATCACTTTCTTATTCCTTTTCTTCATCTTCAACCTTAATTGCAGTTTCTTAAACTAATTCAGTCTTTTCTTCAACTGTTTCAGTAACTTCTTCTTTAACTTCAGATACTACATCACCAGTTTAAACAACAGAAGTAACACTTTAATTTAATTAAATAAAGAAATTTAATATTGTGAGTAGAAAATAAATAATTTAAAAATAGAAAATAACTTAATAAAAGAGAACTTTTAAATTTAAGATAATTAATTGGCTAGCTGTTTTATTTAAATTAATAAATTATAATCAAATTTATATTCAAAATGAATAAATTTTTTTTCCAGCTTAATTAAATCAACTAGATTAGCTGGCTACTTAAAATAAATGGGGAATAATCTCTTTAATATGTGAAATTTCAAATTTATTTATACCTGAATTTGGTTATTTCGTGGAAGAAGATTTCACTAAACATTTCAATAAGTTCACCGACAGTCTTTCTATCCTTAGGGAGAGTGCAAAGCATATTTTCGCAAACAAGCTTGCCCAAATCTTCAAAGACTTCACTAACCTTAATTGAATCAAACATTCCAGATTTAAGTTTAATAGAAGTAACTATATTAATATCTTAACCAATTAGTTCTAGGAAAACAACACCCAAGCTGAAGACATCGCTAGCTGCATCAACAACAACATCTTTTTTTCCATCAACAACGCTCATATATTCAGGAGACAAATAATTCATAGAAAGGAATCTGTTATATTGTTGAGGTTTGTTATACATTTTTTAGGAAAGCTCAATAGAAAAGCTGCTATCAGAAATCTTCACAGTATCTTCTGAATCAATCAAGACATTATGAGGCTTGAGATTGTAATGTCCAATTCCTTTTTCTTAGAGTTCATTGAGACCATTAAGAGCTTGAATGATATAAGCAAGTATTTCTGCTCTAGTAGGAGCAGCTTTACCTTCTTTGATTTCAGTAATGTATTAGAAAAGAGATTTCTAGCAAAGTTCCATTTCGAAAACAGTAGCAATATGATCTCCATTTTCAGCTAGCTATTTAATCTTAAACTATAAAACATTCTTGGAGTTCTAAAATACATCAGTTTGATTAGCACATTTAGAGATTTCTTCAAAAAGTGTTTTAGTGCAGGAGAATGGCTTGATAGCAATATTGGTAGAAGCATCTTGAGTTCTTCTAGTTGCTTGGAAGACAGCTCCGAGAGAACCATAACCTAAACTCTTAGTAATGGAAGTTTCACCAGTCATGTAGAAATCAAAGATGTCATTAATATTTATTTCGCTAACTTCAGGAGCTTATTGCTAAGACAAAGTAGTGTCAGTCATTTTTCTGTTTCTTGCTATTTAAAGGTTATAAGAATTTAATTTCCAGCTATTTTTTCTTTTTGTTTTACTTTTTTTTATTATTTTTAAATTTTTAAAATTTAGGCTTGGGTTGTCCTCCTATTTGAAAAAATAAAAAATTTGAAGATCCTTTTAAATATTCATAATGAATTTACATGTTTTTTTTTTCAAAATAACGAGCTTATTTCAAAATAATCAATCTGATTTTCTATGAACAGAAAGTTTTCTTAACACTCTAAATTTAAACGACTTTTTTCTTTCGGAATTTAAAAATTAGTTCCTCTTAAAACCTAAACACCTTAATAGATAGATTCTTTTATTGAAGAATTTAAAATAATACTTAGAATTTTCTTAAGATCCCTATTAGCAATTGAGTCAATCTCTTAGTAAATTTAATATTATTAAACAAATTAATAGCCTGTGAATTAATTAAGAAATTCTAAACAGAGGAAAATTTTCTAAGTGTACGTGCACCTTATTTATTTACTACTTTGTATAACTATGTTAATTCTAAATAGATTTAATAAAAATATTTCTCTAAGTTTCCTAAAAGTAATATAATATTATCTTAATATCAAAAAATTAGTTGTAGCGTTTGAAAACCTAATACTAAAATTTAATAAAAAATCTTGACAGTATAATATTATAAACAGCTTAAATAAATAATTCATTTTTATCTTCAATTAAATTTTATAATATAAGCACATTAAGTAATTCCATTCCAACATAAATTTATTAATATTAAAGTTGTTTAACATTTTAATTATAAAAATACAATCATTATTGTTTATATGGTATCATTTCTTATAATATTAATCCTTAAATTTCGTTAACTAAGGAATTATGAAGAATTCAATCCTGAAAACTGTTTTTAAATGGTATGATTGATTCTTAGAGATGAATCATAATTTTTTTGATAATTTAAATTATTTGAAAAAATTATTTAGTCATCAAGATAGGTAAACTATAGCTAAGATGATACTATATCATTTGACAGCTTCAAAAAAATTCTATAAAAAGAAATTAATAAATTAAATTTAAATTTTGTAATCAGGCCTCCAGAAACTATGTTTAAATTACTTAATATCAATAGATGCCTTCTATATACAGATTAGATGATTTATGTGTTATAGTTTATTGTATATAAATCTTATCTAATACACACATATTATAAGATTTAAATAAACAATACACTAATTAAATAGTTTTCTTATATTAATCATAAATAAATATCATTCTTTCATTTAAAGTTGCTTCTCTGTGCACTAAAGAATCCATTTTTTCTATTTGCCCTTGTAGTATCCCCTAGCCTTTAGGAGCCTGCTGATGTAGTTGAGCTAACAAAATTTCCATAATAAAAATCTGATTCATATTTATCAGAATCAAACTCTAATTCATTTTTTACATCACTATTTAAGGAATTATTATTAATAGGATTATTTTATTATTAGGATTTTTTCCTTAATCTTCGAAATGATTTATCAATTTATCTCTCTTATTTGCTAAGTTTACCAATTTATGGTGCAATATTTATAATTTTTTTAATGATGTCCTAATCAATCATCGTTTATTCTACTTCATTTTCATAATAACTGCTTTTATTTGAATTATTTTAGTTTTAATTATAAATGCTTTTTTATTCTGATGGAAAATTAACACTTGGTTATGGACAATCTAAATCTTAATTAATTGAATAACCTTTATTTGCACTTAGAGTACTATAATTATCTATCTTTTAGGCAAGTTGAGGATTTTAATCTGATATCCTTTCTAAAATCACTTCAAAAGAATTTTGAAATTAGGTCTTAGCAGCTGGAGGAGGTGATAGTGATGAGATTTCACTTGTCCTTTATGAGTAATGAGTATTTGTTTAAGGGTGATATGGCTAATAATAGCTGCTATTATTCTCTTACATTTGCTATTAATGGTTTAAATTATGATTATTATTATTATTGATCTTTTTTACATTTATACTTTCATAGCAGTTAACATATGAATTATTTTCTTTTAAATTTCCTGAAATATCTTTACTAACATCATAACTTTAAATTGTGTTTTTACTGCTTGTATCTTCCATTTTACTTGCTTACTTTAATTGAATATTTGGACCATAGAGATTTTCTTCGTTTTTATTATATAATCTTACTCTATAGCCATTCTTATCTCCCCCTATAGCCGTTTATGGAGGAAGAATTATTTATCCATCTACTATAGGATTTTAGGTTTTATTTGTTGCTATGCTAGAATTTACTCTATGAGGCTAAATTGGATTTTATTAACTATCTCTTCTTTAAGTAATTCTGTTGAGGTTACCTCCACTCATTGGAGTGATGGATCTCTACTTATTCACTTAAAAATTTGCTTTTTTCGATAAAAGATCAGACTAATTCAACAATTAATATTCTTTCTTTTTAGTTTTAATGACTCCATTTTATTATTAAGATTAAGATGTTAGATAATCCAACTACAATAAATGCATTAAATCTTTTGCTTATTATGATAATTTTGGTGGTGAATACTTCTTTTCTTCTAAAATATTTAGATTTACCATAATCTTTAATAGAACCATTTTAAAAGCATGCTCATTACATTGCTATCCATCATAAATTTTAGATATTCTTTTACATAAAACGCTAATTAGCTATTCAACTAAATTGTCATACAACTATTGATGCTATCTAGTAGCAAATCCAGAAAAGAGCATAGACATTCTTATTCGCTATGATTTAATATTGCCTCTACTCCTCTTTTTTCAATGGCTTTTCTAACTCTAATTTATTTTATTTCAAATTCTGTTAAAAAATATTTAACAATTAAGAGCTTTTAGGAAATTGAATATATGGATGGATATTAAAATTAATAATCTTTGCAAACTAATCTTTATTAATTAATAATTCTCACCAAAGAATGAATATCCATTCTTATCATAAAAGCTATTTTCCTAAATAAATTTGATAGATTCTAAACAAAAAACCAATCATTTTATTATAAAAAATTGGTTAATAATAATTAAAAATCAATTAAATAAACATCAAATACTTTTTTTAAATATAAATTACTTAGAAGAATTTATTTTCTTTCTCAATATAAAATAACTTTATTGATATATTTCTCTTCATCATTTCCAATAATAAACTAAGTTATATTATCTACTTATTTCTTCTAACTTAAAAAGCTGATTAATAATTTGAATATTATTAGTTAATATGCTCAGAAGTTTTTATTAAATATATTATATTGTTAATAATATTAAATTAGGATGATATTTTAAAAGTTAATTTTAATTTTTTTATAAAATCTGAATTTATCTTTAATTTTAATGAAAATTCTATTAAAAAACTTATTTAAAAAATGATTCTTAGTATTTAATCACTCAAAATTTATATTTCTAGCAAGTTCTTATTATATTTCAATCTACTTAATATCATTTGTTAAGGATAATATATTTTGGAGTAGAAATTTAGTTTTTTAAATAGATGTTACTTATTTGAACTTTTAATTTATAAAAAATTAACTATAAAATTGTTGTTATTTCTTTTGAAATAGAATTAGCAAATTAAGTCCTACAAATATCAATATAAATTATTCTCCTCTAAGTATTAATTATTTAAGCTTTTGATATAGAAAGATATTGTGGTCACACACGAATTTGGAATATTGACAATACAAAATGAGTAAGCTACCCTCTTTTGAATTTAAATATTACGCAATAAATAAAAAAGAATTGGGAGATAAATAAAAAATATTTGTATATTTTTTGATAAAGTTTGGTAAGGCAAATTCTTTCATTTTATTAATCTAGCTTAACTATTTAATATAAATTAAAGTATAAACTAACTATTAAGTAGTTTATATAGTAAATTAAGTCTTATAATTCTTTTATAAATAAACATAACTAAATACATGAGAAATGTTGGTGTATTTACTCCTTATAAATGGATTTTTAATTAACAATTTTGTTACACTTTTTACCATTCAATTTTCAGGAATAAAGATTATTTAATTATTTTTAATATTTATTGTTTTTTTAAGATAATTTATTAGTATTTTTGTTATAAGTTAATAATCAAGTAATTATTAGGTTTTATTTTATAGGTGGGCAACTAAATTGTTATTATTACTTTTTTCCCTTTCTAACATAATAAATTCATTCTTATTTATCATTTTCCCATTAAAAGTCATCATCTTCAAATTTAACTTGAGTACCACAACCTGTATAGAATCCAAAGTAATTTAAGTGATTCTAAACAGAATATTAGAGAGTATTAACAGATAAAGAGCAACTGGGATCCTCACCTCCTATTTTGCAAATTTAGTAATTTAGAGGTAAGTTTTTATCATTAAGCCATATTTCAGTACCAGTGTGTAAGAAACCCATTAATGCCTTCAAAGGAACATGAGGAACAATATCATGATAGTTCACTACTCTATGATAGTCTTTACCTAACAATTCATTCATGTAATTTGAGAATTCAGTATTTCCTACTCTAGGAGATCCAAAAGTAACTACTTAGAAGGGTGAGGAAGGGAAGAGCTTTTTGAGTTAAGCAGCTTGAAGTGTAGCTAAGGCACCACCAAGTGAGTGACCAGTAATAATAATTTAAGCATCAGGGTATTACTTTTAGAGTGATGTAGCACAGGAAACAATTCCATCTTAGATAGCACTTAAGGTTTTACGGAATCCCAAATGAATCTTACAGTTGCTGCAATCATCAAAATTAACAGGAACAGCATTAAAATCACTTAACCAGTTTTTAATATTGTCAGTACCTCTGAATGCTACAATAATAGAGTTGGTATCTTTATTGTAACCACAATATCCTTGAGCTTCAATAGTTTTATTATAAAATACTTGAGTTTATGTCATCTAAGAGTGATAGTTACATTCATCACCACAATTCCAAGATTCTATAGCACTAGATTCACAATAGCTTGCCTTGGAGTAATAATAAATATCTTATAAGTTATCCAATAAAGCATCGTTGCTCAAATTAGAATAATTTTTTAGGTGAAAAACATAAAGAGCACTAATGCCAGTTAAGAATAAACTTGATAAGAGTATTAATTGTAATTTAGTAAGCTCCATTTAATTTTTTCTTTTTTCAATATTTTTTTTCTCTTTTAATTATAATAATAATTATTGGCTCACAAAAAACTGGATTTATTAACCACAATTATGAAAAAGGCGAATTAATAATTATGAAAAATCTAAATTTTAAATGAATTTTAAATGATTTCTTGGTTCTAAAAATAAATAAATCTTTAATTGCGATTCCCTTCCACGATATAAAATAGATGACATACTATCAATCGAAAACAAAAAAAATATTACTCAACATTCTCAGAAATCCAGAAACTATAATAGAAGTCAATTATCTCTCCACATCATTGTTATTCATTTCTATTAAAAAGAAATAAATAATCTGTATTTGATGATTTATTAAATGTAAAGGTAATAAAAGAAATCTAGATAAACCAAATAAGTATAAATAGGCTTTAATAAAAGAATTTAGAAGTATTAAGTTAGTCAGTTTGTAATCTCATCTTTTATCTTCTTTATCTAAAACTTTTAAATTATGAAAAGTATATTGGTTATAGATACTAGCTTGAAGTACAAATTCATTAAAAAAATAACAACTAAAGAATAATCTAGAAATAACACATACATTTTAATTTTACTAATTATTTATATTTATATAACTATGTGCTCAGATTAATCCAATTTTGGCAAATTTTAAATATTCACATAGTCAAAATTGACATCTATTTTAATCTGGTAGTTTTCAATTCTTTTACCCTTAAATTTACCCCATTCACACTAAATCTTAATCTAATTTCATTTGTTTTATTTTTCAAATTTACGTGAAATTATAGCATGATTAATGGTATACATATTCACGGGTATTTAATTCTTGTGAGGATATTGCTATGCTAATTTAAATAAAGCTCTAGATTAAATATAACTGAAATCATAGTCTTTCATTAAGTAATATAAATTAGAAAGGCCATTAAGAATACTAATCAATCTGGGTTTAGAAGGATTATTAATTTGGATAGATTAAATAGCTTTTAAGAAATATTCCTTTGAAAAATCATATTCCTCTTATTTAATCTTTATTTATGCCATATTGATTAAGGAGTTAATATAATCATCATTTATTTCACTATCACCCAAAAACCTTTTTTTGATTACCATAGCCTGAAGAAAGTATGTTTCTGCCAAATAGTAGTTTTACATAAACTAGTAAAGCTCGGCAATTCTATCGTAAGAATCAGCTACATCAGGATGGTATCTTGTCAAGTGCTTTTCTCGGAGCTTCAACAATTTATATTCATATTTAGTAGCTAATTTGATATCACCTTATTTTCTGTGGCATAGAACCAGGTTATAGTATGCATCTACTATATATTCATGAAGAGTAGAGTATAACTAAAGGTTAATAGATAGAGTTTTTTAATAACATTTGCTTGATAATGAATATTCTGACAACCTATAATATATTTATCCAAGAGTGGATAAAGAATCAGCCATATCTGGAAATAATTCAGGAAATATTTGTTTTCTTATTTCATATGAATCTAAAGCATATTCCAATGCTTTATGATAGTCTCTTAGTTTCAAATAGGATATTGCAATATTGTTGATGGATCTTGCTATACATGGATGGAGTTTAGGGTATATCATTTATCTTATTTTCAGTGCCTTTATATCATATTCTAGAGATAGCTCCTCCTAACCTAATTTTGAATAAGAAACAGCTAAACTATCATAAGATTTAGCAATCTCGTTATGATTCTCGCTGTATATCTTTTATCTTATCTCTAGAGCTTTGAGATAGTTAATATGTGCTCTTTAGTGATCTTTTAGCTGAGTATAAGAGGTCCCTATTTCTTCTAATGAGCTTGCTATATCAGGATGATTTTCACAAAAGAGTCTTTTTCTCATTTCAAATGATTATTCTGAAAATTCTAGTGCAACAGAGTATTAATTCTTTTATAAATAGTTGAAGCCAACACAACTAAGAGAGTCCGAAATATCTGAATGGTCCCCATTAAATAGTTTTTTTCTCATTTCTAAAGCTTAATCATCACAATTGAATGATAATACTTAGTTTTATAAAAAGAAATAAGCAAGAGCTAATTTACTGTTTGTATACGCAATTAAAATATGTATATCACCTAAAATCTATTACAAAAATTATAAACTCTTTTAAAAAGAAATTAGCGAATCAGAATATTATTAGGAGTTTAATTAAACCACTCCTAATTCTAAATAGAATAAAGATTCCTCAAACTCATTCTATAATTTATTGTTTTATATTATTTCTAAGCTTTTTAAAATAATGCCATCTTAGCTATTCTCAAGGTATGATTGCGAAAGTACTAGATACTGCAATGCTAGATAGAGATTTTAGGGCTTATTTTATGAAATATAAGAATTAATATGCTATTCTATTTTATCAACTTCTTATTCAATTTTAATGTAAAGATCTGAATAAAAATAAATCAAGTACCGTCTTATCCTATAAGGCAAATCTCTTTTAGATCCCTCATATTAGACCATGAAATCAGTTATAAAACTAAATAATGTTTTATATTTGGGATCTATTTTATCTGCTA
Organism: Tetrahymena borealis; assembly: GCA_000260095.1. Classification (NCBI taxonomy): domain Eukaryota; phylum Ciliophora; class Oligohymenophorea; order Hymenostomatida; family Tetrahymenidae; genus Tetrahymena; species Tetrahymena borealis. The sequence goes on along the minus strand of JH651274.1, from coordinate 302,840 downwards.
ACTTTTAATAGGAGGAGTTTTAAATCATAGAAATAGTTTCATTATTGATCTCTACTTGTATTATTCTTAAAAAGCATAAACCCATGCTATAAACATCTCTTTGCCATTAAATATGATTTTGATCTTACTAATCAATTTATGCACAATTTAAATTTTCGATTATTTCTGGTGCCAAATAATATTTATTATTTGTATCATCTTAATTGATTGATATTCGCAATTATTTTATGCCTAAGTTCTATCCATTCAGTAATTTATAGCATCCATTTGGCATTTTATATATTTAAGTGGGATTTATTAAACCATGAGTAAATTAATTTGATGTAGTTTCTATTAGAGAATAAATCAAATCCATAAATATAGAAACTATTTATTTTTCACTAAATTCTACTTGCTTCATTTTCATTTCTTAAAGTTCTTCTTCTAAATTACTTTCATAATTCTCAATTATATGAATACAAATATTATCTTCTTCTTTTAAAATCTACTTTTTAATTTAAAGTATGAATCCATAGTTACTTATCTTCTAATTTATTTCAAAAACCATCTTCTACTTTTCAAATAATTCATTATTCCCAATTGAGAAATGTATTACAATTTATTTCTGATCATTAATCTATGTTCCTTTAAGAACAATTATATTCTATGACAATCTATCTTCGATTAATTCCTATTCAGCTTGTTGAAAATATATTTGTTCATCCAGCTCATACCCCTCATTAAATAAAAGTTTTTTAACAACTTCAAATACTTTTTTAGAGAGTTTAATTTGATTTTCTTGCTTTACTAGACTTGACATATTTGATAAAAATTTGAGTATATTTTCTTTTTGTTATTATTTAAAAAAGAAATTAGAATAATGATAAAAGATTGTCTTTGAAATTAGAATAGACAGTTTTACTCTATCCGCTAAATTAATTCTACTTTATAAGAAATTGTATTTATTTATTTATAACAATCCATTTAAGATTAATTTTATTTTTAATCATATCACCCTTTATTCCTTCACTATCAAAAAATTATAAGATGGAGATGGATAGCTGAACTCCCTAAAAATATTTTAGTAATCTTCATAAATTTTATATTTGAGATATTTTATAATATTTGGGTTCTATCATAAATTAGTAATGATAAGAAATAGATACTACTAATTATACATCAAAAATAGAAGTTTAATTAAAAAAAGTATCTTTTTTATTTTAATATAGAGATATTACTTTCTACTTAAATCTAATTAATTACCAAATCTTTGATGAATAATTGGAAAAAATCATCTGTAATTTATACTCTTGGTGGAATTGCTGTATCAGCAAGTGCACTATTCTATCTCTATTAAAAGAGAAAATAACAATTAAATGATCCTTTATATATATTGGATGATTTTGTGAAGAAATTTTACAAGACTCCATATAATAAGTTATTAAATATGAATTCAAAGTTCAATAGAATCATTAATTACTCAATTAAAAATCAATTTTTTTAAAAGAGTGATGATTCTGAAAGTGATTTATCTTAACCTTATTGTAAAAATCTAATCTAAAATGAGGGATATTATGAATGCTTTACTTGTAATAATGAAAATAATGAAAAGGATAAATACTATTTAGAATACGCTCCTTTGTTTTCTGTTAACTAATATTGTCCAGATTGTTTTGATTAAGAGTATCATAAGGACCACATATTTAGAAGAAAGCCTTATAATGGTAACTAATAATGCGATTGTGGTAATGGATTTAGGATACCAAAGGATAGCTTTTGTAAAAATCATTCAGGATTTAAGGTTTAAGATATAAACTAAAAAAAAGAATATAACTAATTAAAGCAAAATTGTATGAGAATCTTCAAAGAAGCTTTCTTCCACCTTATTGATTAATTAGGAGATTTTATTAATGAGCGAGAAAATGGAAAATCGAATATGTAATTGCAATATCATTTCAATTTCTTCTTTACTATCATTATTGAAAAAATTAGCTCATTAATAGCAGAGAATTCTATTTACCTTTCAATTATGTCAGAATTGTTTGTTTAGCCTATTTTAAAGCCAACAAGAATTGATACTAAAAATGATGTGAATTTCGAGATACTAAGTTAAAAATAAGTAGATGAAAAAGAATCCATACTCGAATATTTGATTAGGATGTAATAATTTATAAATGAAGAAAACGATATTCTATTCAGCAACTTGCTTAATTGTTTAAGAATTTCTAATTAGGAATTTAATATATTCGCTATAGAAAGGCTATTAAAATTAATAAAATTCTCTATTTATGTTATAGAAGATGATGATGATGTAACTATCTATCAGACAAAAGTTTTTGAGGAGAGCCTTAAAGGGTTATAAACATTGTAATTATCCTATAAAATAATCTAAAAAAATCCTGAATTATACATTAATTCTATAAAATATGTGAACTACATATTATAAAACATTCAATTTAATCAAGCCACTGATTATAGATTTATTTATACCTGCTCCGTTATTCTATCTTAACTTGTATAATTGCCTATAATCTTTAAAGAAAATTTCTCAGTAGTAGTTTAATATGCTGAGGAATTAGTATTCCTTCATGCAACTATGTATGAGAAACTTATATTAAAAGAAATAGACACCGAAGAGGATTACTCTAAGCAATTTTTAAAAAAGTATCCATTAATATTAGGATTAATAGAAATTCAAAAGAACCTTTTCTTATATTTTAGATTATTAGTAATCAATTTAAAGTAAATGAATTCAATAGAATAAAGACACTATATCTCCCAAGTAGTTAGCTTTTAATTCTTTAATTAAATTCAAAGAGTATACAATATTTCAAAGGTTTTCAGAGATATTCATGAAGAAGAACTACTCCATTGTTCTGCTTGTCTATTTCCTTTAATAATTTACATTATTATTCTCTCTAATGACACTATTGATTTCACTTTAAATGGAATAAAACACCAATTAATAAAAGCATTTTAATTCTATGAAAAAGATTAGCTGAGTAACTTTATTGAAATACTAAATTAATTAATGAAGAATAACATATTCTAATGTTATGAATACCCCAGCAGTTACTGGAGATGGTATTTAGAAATGGCCAGCCAATAAAGTGCAGAATACCAAGTGATTCAAGCTTCATATGATAGTTGGATTTTACAGAATAATTATCTCTATGATCATTTTATTCTCACTTAATAGATTCTTCTGTTACTGAATGAAGACTCTGAAAATAATCTCTTTTATTCGTTAGTTTAGAAATTTATTGAGAGACCTCAGTATGGTGAACTCTCGGACTCTAATTATGAATTTACAGAATCTCATTATTTATACATATTCATGAATTAGTGTTTATTTGATACTACTCCTATTTTAAATATAGTTGCTTTATCTAAAGATTTTCAATTAGCTAGCTTTAAAAATTCTAACATTTCTGATTAAATAAACTATTCTATTAACTAGACAATAAGATAAATACTGACATTTCATAGAAGAAATTTATAATTTTACTCAGATGTAAAATTGCAAGTAAAAAAATATCTTTAAATTGATGATTAAACATTAATAGCCTGCTTAAATAATATAATTTAAGTGGATCCTGTGACTGATAAATTTACATATAAAGAAGAAAAGGGAATATGTCTTTACAATGTAGGGAGATCTTTTAGTTATATTGAAGAAGAAACTTGTATGTAATTTGCAAGATTTTAAGGATTAGTTTCAATTGAATTTCTATAAAATCTGTTTGAATTTTAACAACAAATAATAATTAAATATTTTTCAGATAAATTGCTTTTAAAGTATTTTATTCAAAGAATTGAGATGGAAAAAAATAATAATAATTTTAGTAGTATTTCACCTTACCTTCATTCCTACATTATACTATTTGACTTCGTAATAAATCTTAAATAATCTAAACCTGATTTATTTTCTTCTGATTAACTCGAATAAGTAGAATTAGTTTAAAAGATGCTCTATAAAAAAGAAAATTATTAAAATATTATGAATGTTTTAGAAAAAGCGATTCTCAACTAATAAAATGAATAAAGCTATTAAGACATAATCCGTTATATTAAAAATACTAAAGATTTCTACTAATAATAATATTTAAAGTAATATAAAAACAAAGATGAAGATTTAAATGAATCATAAAATCAGCTTTAAAATAGCAGTAATGATGAAAGTTTTGTTGAATAAAGTTAGGAATTAGATATCATTTAGTCAGATTCAAAAGAAGCAGATAGAGAAATACTAAATACTTTTTTCGAATCTAAAGAAATTTTGAAAAATGATTGCCAACATTAAGAAGAATAAATAAAAGAAGTAAAGGAGGAAATAAAAAATGAATGATGGAATTTTAAATTAGTTACATCTCCTGTAAGACAAAAAAATTTGTAAGAAATGAAATAAATAGGGAATTATAATAATAGAGAATACCCGTTTATAGAATAATACAAGTTGAATTAATATAAATATAAACATAATATGTATAGTTGTTTGTAGATTTTTGGTTGGTTGGTTGGTTTGTTGATTGATTGATAGATTTATTTATTTATTTATTTGTTAGGATGCCATTACACATCAATAATATATTTTTTGTTAGTATATACAGTGTAAGTAATCGTTATAATTTATCAAAAATGTTGTTGAAAAATATCCTTTTATTTATTTAAAATCTATATTTTTCATTTATATAATGTTTTAGCAAAAATAAGTTTTGTAGTACCTTTTCTAATTTTATTACAACAGATTAAGTTCGGAAGTAAAGAATTTCTTCTAATCATTCATAATCTATGTGATTATCCTCATCTTTATCTTTATTACTTTTTTCATCATCTATTTCTTCATCTTCATCAAGATCATTCATTCCTTCAACTATTTTATAAATATCATACAATATTTTTACAAATAACTTTAAGATTAATTAAAATTACGGCAATTTTCTTGATTTTTATAGAGTCTCTTTAATTCTAACCCATCATATTACTCATCAAAGATTATTTCAAATCTATTGTGTTCAGTTAAAGAATCAGGGGCTAAGTGTTTTTTCTACCCAGGCCAATTAGCAGGGGGTGGGAATATAGGATCAAGGCCAATTCTTATGGATATTTAAATAAATAATTAAAAATAATCAAAAATAATTATCATTTACCTTAAAGCATTTTCTATCATACCAGGAATGACTCTTAAACAGATGGGACAGGTAGTTTCAATAGCTGGATTTGTGTTTATTTCAATTAAATAAGGTTTAAACTTATCGTCAATCATAAAATCAAGACCATAAACCTATATAATAAATATTTTTATATTTTAAAAATAAAGCAAAATAATTAATCATTACCTCAAAATTATTTTATTTTCTTTGAGGATCAAGCTTAAGGAAAGTAGCTCTGACAGAATCCATTGCAATTGCTTTCATTTTAGGTATAATTTAAGAAAACAGATTATACTTTTAGTCAGAATACCAGATGTCTAAATATCTTTAGAATTCGAAATAGGATAGTTTATTTCCTGGCTCAAATTTATTGTATTCCTCGCAGTCTTTTTAGATTGCATCATTTGTAAGATGGATGAAGACATCTGAAACATCAGTTAGATCAAATTCTCTTCCACTAGTTCTGATATATCCTTCTTGATACCAGTATCCTCTTAAAACACCATTAATGCAAGTAATCAGCATGTATGCTCTTATATCAAATTTTCTTCTGTTGTAAAGGAAAGGTCTCTCAATGTATTTTTAAACAATGTAGGTTTTTTCTTTTCCATTACTGTGCTTTTCTTTACTTGTCAGTATTTTCTTTATGTCATTAAGATTGTCACAAACTTAGATACCATTACCTATTTTAATTAATTTTAATAGTTTTATCATTTCCAAAAAAAAACTTTTAAAATTTGTTACCTCTATTAGTGATTTCACCTGGTTTAATAATCCAAACATTTTTTAATTTCTTCTATCCTTTCTTTGATTCATCAATTTCATTATTTGAATTCTCAATTTCTTTAAATTTTTTTAAGAAGTGTCTGTAATCTTTATCTTCAGTACCCTTGGTTAAATGGAATGTTAAAGGAAGATAATTAAAAACATCATCCTTCATCAATTAATAGTACTATCTCATATTATAGAAAAGAGCTTTTTTGTTACCAAGCATGTAATTGAATTATAAATGATTATGAGTGATACTTTTCTAACTATTTTCTATTATTTTGAAGGGCTTTTCTATATTAGTTCTCTTCAAGTTCTTCAAACGGAAACTTAAATCCTCCCAGCTTTATGAGTAATAATCTTTCTATCCTAATGGACTGCTCATATACTTCGAGTAAACTTAATAATCTTAAGAAGAAAAAATCTTTAAATTGTGATCAGAGTACTATGTAAAAGTATTTCCTTATTTATTAATTGAGCTTCCTTTATTGTCATTTGCTCCACCTTTAAAAGCAGCAGTATTGCTACCTTGATTATTTGTATTTGCTTAGTTTTATCTCTAAATCATGCGTTTATCAGGAGAAGCTTATAAGCTAGAAAATCCTTTATTAGTAATACTCATGTCAGGATTATTATTATTGTTTGGTTAGCTATCGATACCCTTTTGTTAGAGCTCTTAAAATACTACTTTAGCTCTACTTTACTAAAATTCTTGGGATATATAATCATCTTTATTGATTTCCTCTTCACTGTGAGGAGGTTCGAGATTCTCTTATTTATCAAAGAATTATTAAACTTTACACTAAGTCCAAAGGAAGTTGCACTCAAGATGCTAATCGTAATCTAGAATTTGCCACCACCACCTATTCTTAATACAATTCTTGATAAGTTTGCTATTGTTACCACGACCGACACATATTTTATAGACAGGATTTTCTTAAGGAATGTTAATAAATATATGACTTGCAAAATTGATTTTGAAAATAAAATCTCTATAAGTATTAAATTTCTTGTAAAATATTTCTTCACGCTAAATATTATTATCGTTCATAGAGAATTAGAAGTTTTTATTGCCTACACTATTTTTTGGTAATCTCCTTACCATCATCATAGCTGGATTAGTTGTGCGATTCAAAGAATTGTTAATCCTCTTTCTATTTTAAGCTCCACCTGTGGGAGTGCGGACTCTTTCTTACTAGTTCGATGCTATTAAATTAGAGCTCCCATTATTAGTGTTTTAATTATTCACTATTATTCCATTAGAATCCTTAGTTGATTCAGATTCGCTAGAAGGTTAGCTATTTTTTTAATCATAAAAATCATTATTCTCTTCTCCATTACCGGGAGTGCGTGATTACTAAATTAGATTTCCATTTTCATCAAATCTTTCTTCGTGAATTTCATCTGGAATAACATTCAGTTAATCATTAATTCCAGTTTAAGGGGAATTCATTTAGTTACCAATTTCACTAATTCCATTTAATATGAGTTATTGATCAGTACTGTTACTTCTATTTGCTTATCTTTAAGGAATCAATTATCCATTATTCATGCTTTAATTTAACTTATTAGATCCGACTGTTACTTATTTACCATTGCGCTAAGTAGTATTTTATTTGATTTCAGAGGTATTTATCATCTCACTTGGATTGTTAACTTTTTATTATCTTTTTTTATTTAAACTATTATAATATGCTTGATTTGCATTTAGTTTATGTGATTTGCTTAAGTCTTAAGGTGGAATTTATTTTATTTCTAAACCGAAAATATTCATAAATTATTTTCTTTCCATTTATTGAACTTTGACATTGAAATGAGCAAGGATCTTTTTAAGGATTTTATTTCTATCTTCTTAAGTAGTATATCCATTTAAGTTTTAGCTGTAGCCTGAATTATAATCGTAAGTACGATTATGCTGATTATGAATTGAATTAATTGGACTCTAAGGGAATCTCATTTCTTTTATAACATTTTACATTTAATTTTAAGGAACTTAATATAGATTCTACCCATTCAATTATTACTAAAATTATTGCTACTATTATTGCCATTCTGGAGAAGCAGATACATAGGATTTATCTAAATTCTTGATTCCATTAATTGGTGGAGAATTATTGAAGCTTTTACTAGATCCATTATTATTCAATGAAGCAGGATTTTATTAATAATGAATTTTTTATGCTCCAATATTAAGGAGGTTGGGGTGGTAAGTTTACTGATTACTTCCATTTGAAAAAGAGCTATTGTTATTTATTTGTTATTATTAATGAGCTTATTAATTTATAAAGAAGTTTTTGGCATCATTAAAAGCTTGTTGATAATTTCTGTTATCAGCTGAGTACTCCCTTCTTCTATATGGGTAAGGCATTTTTTCAGGACTTCCCATAATCTAGCTATGAATCATGTCAGGGTTACTCTATTTTTGCAAAGAATTGTCTCTCTAAGTTATTTGATCTTTATTTATTAAAAAATATAAATATATATTATCTCTTAAAATAATTTATTTTAATAAAATATTATAGATTAAACTTATGAAACGACTAAATATTTTAAATATAGTCTACCAGAAATCAAGGAGTTTTAAAGCTACTATATCATATTTTGTGTTTAATTAAGATTTCTTTAGTCGAGACTGCTATTTGTAGCTGCTATGATTTTATAAAAAATTTATTTTAATTAGGTTATTTAGTAAATTCTATTTGGGTTATCACTAATGAGCTTAGCAAAATCATTGCAATTAATGAATAGCTCAATTATAAATAGTTTTTAGAAAGTAAATCAATCATCTAAATTTATATTTTTATTGGCTTTGATTGATAGAAATATTGATAATTCGCTCTTTAGTAACTGAGTGAGATAGAATTAATATTTAACAATATTATTTTCATTTAAATATAATTTTAATAATTAAATTAAACATCATTTACCTCTAAGTTAATTATCACTTTTCTTTTTTATTCTATAAGACATTCCACCTTTCCCATTTCTATTATAAACAACGGGACTGCCTTATTAGTTTGCCCCATTCTACTACTAAAGTATTTTAAGTTCATTTATCTAAACTTAGTTTTAATCGCAGAACTATTTTCCATCATCTTTTACATTAATCAGAATTGAATTATTATTTTACATGATTATAAACTAACTTTACTTTGTTCATCATAATTCTCATTGTTTCCATTCTGTATCATTGTATTAATATCATTCTCTATTTTTTTCACATTCAAGGTATAATTATCCATATTTCCTTAGCTCTAATTTATCAACAAAAAAAAAGATAAGATGCGAAAAGGTGCTTGTTCAAATGATAGAATCAATTTAAAAATTTACTACATCCAATCCTCTATTTGCACTTTAATAATTGACTAAATTGCTTGTCATACCCTCTTTTTATAAAGAAAAAAAATAATCATTAATAATTTAAAATATTTTATGCTATCTTTTATGCTTTTGAAATAAACTATCATTTGCTATGATCACTAAATGAATTTACCAACATAAAGCCTACCAATAGTATTACTATCTATTAATAAGATATTGGGTTTTTAATTGGATTTAAAATACTTTTATAATAAAATTTTACTTTTCCAGTCTTGAATATGTTAAATTGAATTTTGCTATCTAAGGGCATTGCTTTCAGTCCTTGAGTTTCTATTTCTATTTCTCTCTTAACTACTTTTTATGATAACCTAACGCCTAGTACATATAAATAAGAATGAAGTATTTGAAACAATTAACAGGCTAAGTCTGTATTCCTTATGGCCTAGAATTTGCTAAATTTTTACATTTAATTATGAATATTATTCCTTTGATTGAGAGAATAAAAGTTGCTATCTTTTTACCCTTTTATCATAATATATCTGTTATTAATCAATCTTTAATGCTGTTTATTATTATTTTTTATGGCAAATAACTAAAAATTAATAATACCTTAGTTATTGGAATTAGATGTTAAGGAATTGCTCACTTTTTGTTTTATAAAAAAAGTAATGAGAATATATAGTAATTACCACTCAAATAATGTTAGCAGAGTATGATCTTTATTTCTTATGATACTCCTTTAGATCATCTATAAATGCATGATCAATTTACAAATTAGTTTTTTGCTAATAAGCAATTTTATACAGCAAAACTAATTAAAAACCATTCATTACAATTAAATAAAAATTAAGTTATAAACCATTAAATTATCCAATAAAACTAAATTCTTAAAATATCCCCTTAGTTAATTTATCTATAATCTATTCAAATAAAGACCTTATTCAATAAATAGTTATCAAATCTACTAACTCTAAAAATCTAATTTAACTATCTTTTAAATTATTTATATTAAACTCCTTCCTTTACATGGGTTATCCATCAAACAAATTATTTAATATTTATATTTCAATTGAATTGGATTGTACTTAACTTAAAGCCATATAAGTTTAACTTAAAATGAATTTCCTATTTTATTTTTGATACAACTCTTAAAATTTGTTATAATTATTTTATTAATTAATTGATAAATAATCTACTTCATTGATTTAAAATAAATATAGGTGCTGAACAATATTTAGAAATATGATTGAATCTTAGTTCATTGATTAATATAATAGAATTGACATCTAAGTATGTAAGAGATCATATATTTAATCCATGCCTTTACTTAACATAATTAAATACATAAAATAAAAGTTGTATTGTTAAACACTTTAATAATACTAAGATACATACAATACATAGCAAACTTTGTTTAAATTAATATCTTCTCAAAAAGTTTTAAATAATTTAAAGAAACTTAATATTAAAATATCACCAAAATTAAATTTTTTCAAAAATGAAGCTAAAAATCATAGATTATAATCATAAATATGATAAAAAACTCAAAAAGCTATACATGACGAATATAACCAGAACAGCAGTTCCAGAATCTTAAACTTATTAGAATAAACTATATGAAAAATATGGCCCTTTATTTATGAGAGGATGTTATTTTATCTTTGGGATACTCCTATTCTCATTATTTAGTCTAATAATTAATACTAGCCTTGCTTTTATAGCTGCTTTTATTTTTATATTTGTTTTCATATAACGCGCCTATGTTATCATTTTGGTTAAAATACTAATATATTATTATTGCTTCAATGTCTTTGTCCATGACTTTAAGGATGTAAATGCTTATTATGGCAAAAATAATAATAAACTTTGGTTAGCTATTAATGAAGAAAATGATGATGTTTTAGGAGTTGCCGCGTTAGATACAGATCGATCTTTATTAGATGATTTAAAATTATGGGACGTAGTTTTATAGCACTCTTAAATTAAGAAATAAGCAGAGATAAGAACTTGTGAGTTAAAAAGAATGTCTGTTTCACCTAAAGCTTAAGGATTAGGAATTGGAAGAACTTTAACTGAAGCATTTTTAGACTATGCTTAAAAAAAAGGTTTTAACTTTGCTTATTTAACCACTTACAAGTACAACTAAGCTGCAATCAAACTATACTCTTCAACTGGATTTTACCATGCCATAAATTTCCCATTTGATAAAGCTCATCAAATACTTAATTTAGAAGTTGCTTTTATGGTTAAGGCATTAAATAACTAAAATTGAATTATATTTTGTATTAAATATTCTAGATATATTCTAGTAAGATTATATATTTTTTTAGGTTTTTGTAAGATAGTTTTTGAATTTATTTATTTTATTTTTAGTGCTATTTTTTAGAAATATTCTTCAATTAAGTAAAATGGGTTTGAAATTAAAAATATATTGATTTATTGGCTATCTATAGATATTTCAATAAATATAGAACCTTAGATATCAAAATAGTAATAAGAAATTTAAAAAAGTCTGCAACTGCCTAATTAGAAATTCTCTCAGTCATAAATAAAATTTGTCATGATATCTCTCTATTATTTAGTTTATTGGTTTATTTCTTTTTTAGTTTGTTTGTTTATTTTTTTATTTATTTATTTGTTTGTTTGGATTTGCTTAGTTTTTATTATTTATTTATTTATTAATGTTTTTTATCAAATATTTAATTTTTTTATTTTAATTATTTTTATTCATATTTTTTAAATTTTATTTTTTCTTTCTTTTCATTTTCTTATAGCAAGGAGAGTGAGAGTTACATGAGATCGGAGGACTTAGTTTAAGGTACCTATAAAAAAATACTATTTATATATCACATTGAGGGCTAAGAAAGAATTTGATGATCAATTTCATCTATTGAATTTGTTTATTTTTTTGACAACAAATTTCTCTACATCATGCTTCTTCCTATCTATTAATCGCTTATGGGCTGGAAATCTACACTACACAATTGTTTCCTGGAAGTAAAAAACTTTTTTGATTAAAAACTTTGCGATTAAAGTAGGCTATCAGCTTGCTCGAGAAATTAGTGTATTTCAGTCCGCATACACCCGCGTGAATATTAATTTATTCAAATTTTTCTTCATTTTCTTCATTTTTTTGGAAAAAATCCAAAAACAAAGAATTTTATTTTTATATGAAATTAATTAATTATAAAAATAACAAACCCCATCAATCAATTAAATATTCAAAAATAATTAAAGAAAATACTCTTAAATTCAAAATAAAACTTTGATTAGAAATTGCTAGATTCAATTTAAATTAATTGATAAATTCTTCTCCCTAACTAAAAATATAAATAAATACTTATCATTTTTAAATGTTTATTGATAAAACAAAGCCAATCTATTTTGATTTAAATGGACAAAATAGCTGATTTTTTTAAATTTAAATAACTTAAATTTTGATTAAAAGTAGTTATTATTTATTATAAGTGCTTTGTTTAAAAAAATAATAAATTTGGTAAAAAATGAACAAAATATAATTTATTTATGTAATGTTGGATTTTTTCTAAAATTGTAATAGTAGGTAGAAAGGTTAATATTTGAGAAGATTATAATTATATTAATTCAAAAGTTAAGTGTATAATACATAGAAGAAAATAAATATGAAATATATTACATTTTAAACGGTTTAATAAATGTGGAAAATTAGTGAATAAAATTAAATCACAAAGATAAATAATTTGATCAACTTTATATTAGGAATTAAATTAAGAAATATTATTTGTTATTAAATAACTTAATCAATTAGTTATCTATCTTTCTTACTCAATAAAATGAGAAGAAAAAGATTCAATTTTATTTGTTTAGTATATTGTTTTTTGGTTATTATATTAGGTGTTAAATTATTTTATTATTAATGATGTTTGTATATTTTTTTGAAAAGTATTTTAAATAAACACTCTTGATTTATTCGTTTGCTCAATTAGATCAATTAAGCTTTCTTATTATTTTTTAAGCTGCCATAAAGTTTAAGACTATTACTAGTAATCCGACTAATATATAATTTCTGAAAGAAAGGAAAGCTTCACTTCCATTATATGGATCTAGTTTAACAAGACCGATTTAATAGTTATCTCTATCAAATACTACATATAAATTCTATAAAAAGGGATATCCTAGTATTATTTCATTATCCAAAAGTTTAGATTCCTTCTTTTCTAACACTGATACCTCTTTATTCTCATCTTTCTTTATTGTTTTATTTTAGCTAATGATTCTCATAGAGGCCTATCTTTTCTTACTCATATCTAATTATATATATTGTTTTGGGGGGATAGTAAATACTACTTCTTATTCATTTTAATCAATAAAATGTAGTGTTAAGTCTGGGAATTTATCTATTCTACCATCAGGGCAAACACATTCGATTTTGCTAAAAATGCTTTTTCTATCGAGATTTACAAGCCAGCATTCCATATTATATTCTTTTCTTAAAATATCTCTAAAGCGTTCATTTATTTCTTATTCAACTACGATGTAATTAGTACCTGAATCAACATGAGCCTTGAAATCAAGATCATTGTCATTAAATTATTATTTATTCTCTTCATCTAAAGTTATTGTGGAGTTAATTGGATTATCATATAAAATAGTGCTGTTTCCCAATTTAAAGTCTTTCATAGGCATTTTCCAATATTCTTCTCCTTTTTCCATAGGAATGTAGGAAATTTATTTATCTTTAGGGATTAGGTCTTATCTTATTCCTCCTATTATTAATGAGGGATCTTATTTGCGGAAATTAATAGAAAATAAATTTTATGTTATTATGTCCTTCGTAATAAAATTATTCATGAAAGGGTTAGGGGAATCATTTTTATTATGAGCATTTGGAGAGAGAGCTAATAATCCATTGAATTATAAGCTAGATAATTCTTCACTAAGAGAAGTAACGTAACTCATATCTACTTCAAGTTCAATTGTTTAAGCATTAGGAATATCATCAATTCTTATATAATCATAAGTTTCTAATATATAAACACTACCGAATCCATAAGTAATTTTTGTTCCTTGTTTACCTTCTACGCAAGTATCTCCTTCACAAACTCTTGTAAGGATATTTTTATTTCTTTCATTGCAATTTGTGCATTTATTTTATAAAACCCAAGACAATTTAGATCCTGTGTCAACCAAATACTTGAAGTTTTTTTATATATTAACTTTACCCATATTAAGATAAGTGTAGAATAGTTTATCTATACCTAATTAGAATAATAAAATTAAAATGAGTATACTTCTTTAAATATTTTGGTCAAATTTTAATAGCATTTTTATAGTAAATTATTTTATATAAAATCCTTTTAAATGAAAAACCTCTGAATACGTTAAGTCAAAAAGGTTTAAAATAATTTTCGTTCATGTAATTGCTTCAGTTAAACATTATAAAAGTAAGTATTGTGTTTTTACTGTCATAATGGAGTTATATTTCAACTATCTTCTGTTCTTAAGTAATAGTACTCTCTCCAAATGCTAGCAGTGGCAATAAGACAATTAATGAAACTGTTAATATTTTAGTTTATTTCAACATTTTTTAAAAGAAGTAATGTTATTCTTATTTTGTTTGTTTGTCTGTCTTTCTTTCTTTTATCAAACTATTTGGAATTTCCCCTCTAATATTTCTTATTGATTTTTAATCTAATTTTTTCCTCATTCATAAACTGAAAGAGTAATTCATCATGATAATATATTAAGAAGGACAATAGCAAAAACAAAGAAACAATGTAAAAAGAGGCTATTTAGATTTCATTGTAGTTTTAAATCTTTTATCAATTATTTTCTTCTTCTTAGTTTTACTTACTTTTTGATTATTTTTTTTTATGGATTGCAAAGGAATTGATCTAGGTTTAATAGAGAAATATGAAAAGAAAATATTATTTGTTTTGATAAACGAATGATATTTTTTTGGTACAGCTGAAATACACTTTACCTATTACAATTGATAATAGAATCAATCTTAATAATAATATGACAAAGAATAGTGTTATAATCATATTTTCCTCAAAAATTTGCTCAGCTAAATTACTTTTTTTTGTAAATTCATATAAGTACCTTTACTTTTTATAAATAGTAATGCTAGATATATGATGGATGGTGTTACTGCCTGATGTAATTTTTTTGGTTAATTCATATTATTTATTTTATTAATATCCTGTATAACTCTTTATCCTTTAGCTCATTCAATTTTATAAAAACACTCTATTTTTATTTTATCTAAAGAAATAAAACCCTAATATTTTAATAATTTTGGCTTCATAAATATTTTTCATAGCATTTAAATTCCAAGATAAATGATAATAAGATTAATGAATAATTAATTATAAGCACATTAATTAAAATATAAAAGTGTGTAAATAATTGATGTTATAGATTAAAATTAGGAATCTTTTTATATTATCTATAAATCTGCAGTTATCTTAAAAATCTACCAGAAATTAAGATTAAATGACTATAAAACACAGACTATATTTAAAATATAATACTTATTACTTTAATATTACTTACAAATATATTCAAATATAAATTAAAACTTTATTGATAATTTAAAATGATGGCATTTAATAGAAAGTATTTAAAGTTATATTATGGATAGAATTGAAATAATTACTTATGCAAGTTTTAAAATAAATTATTTAGATAAGAATATATACATATTTATTGATGCTTATTACTCAAAAGAAAAAGCTGGCTTTAATGTATTTTATTTATTGATTTTGAGATTATTCAAAAGAAAAAGCTGGCTTTAATGTTAATGTATTTTATATATTGTTTTTGATTAAATTAAATTTCTTATTTTTAAAAATTATAATTATATAATGAATTGTATTAACATTTGAATGGGAAATAAGGATTTTATAAATTTATTCATTCATTCTTTATTAATGTTGTTCAAAATCATGTCTTTAATTTAATAAAATATAGAATCATTATTATTAGGTTTGTATTTTTTATTAATCTTTTCATAATAGTCAATCTGTGGAATGTAAGAACTTTAATGGACTTACTCAAACTCTTCAATAAACTAAGAGATGTTGCTTGATATGTCCTCTTTAAGCTAATTAGAATCCTATTCTAAGTTCCTTTAAGACATCTCAAGAGTCTTCTTATAATTAATTATTTTCTAATCTAAAATTTCTTTTTATTTTTCATCAATACATTTAAGTTTTTACTCTATTGTGCAAGTGTATTCAATTGTTATTTATTTTAGTCTATTTAAAATATCTAAAAATCCATTCATTCTTGAAAGGCACATAGCAATTTTTAGTAATAATGAACTCATCTACTTTTTATTTTAAGCTATTACTTCGATCTCATGTTTAATCATATTAGAAAATTCTTCATAAACAGCCTCTATTGTTGATTAAAATTATTTTTCTTTTTTACTTTCTTCATTGCTGTTAGATTTCTACTTCTATTCTAAATCGTCAATTGTTTTGTTGCAATTACAAATATTCTTAATTAGATAATCAAAAATAGCTTCAATAGATACTTTATACTCTTTACAAAGCTACTCATTCTCTTCTAAACTCTTTGAATCCAAACCTATGTCTCTTATCCAGAGAGTTTATATTTTTTACTATAATAGTTAAATCGAAGTATCTTTATTCTTTATCATATTTTTCATATATTCCATAAATGCCTTTGCCTTTTTTTAAATATTTGCATCATTTTAATCCATATTGTTTTAGCTTTGTTAAGACAGGAATTTTTTTAGTGTATCTCTTTTAGAGAAAATAGGATTTTAATTTAATAGATTTAAATAGGCTTCTAAACATATTTATCTTTAAAGTATATCATTTTTATTGCTTGGAGAATATCCAACAAGGCTATAGAAGTCAAAAAATTTTTCTGGAAGTTGAGGGATAATTCTGCCCAGAATTTCCTGATCAGAATAGAGCTCCTGATGAAGTAAGAAAAAGTCTCCATATCTTTTATTAATTGAATAAGTCTCATTGCAGTAAAGGGTAATTTAAATTTAATAGCTTATATATTGTTTCTTAAACATACTATCTTAGTTGATGTTATAATTTGTAATTTCTATTGATTTTATTTCATTCCTATTTGGTTATCTATAGATACAGCTATTTATATGTTTTTCAAATTACTCATACTTTACTATTGCTTTACATCCATACATTTTTGAAAATAAACATTTAAAATCACTATTACTTAAAGTAGAATAAATAACAGGATGAGTTTTTAAAGGAATAAATTCATTCCTGCAGGTAGGGCACTGATTGTAATATTGAACACAGGATTGACAATAATTTTTTCTGCAATTTTAGCATTCTACTGGCTTCCATAATATGTCTAAGCATAAAGGGCACAGATATTGATCAGATAATTTCTTCACTTCTACAGAATCTACAAAAAGTGATGCAGGAATACCTTGTTATAGCACTATTTCTTTATTTTAATCTAACCACTCCGGATCATACATTAAAAATTATGAATCTACACTCTCCTACATTATCTATACCTTTTGTTTTATATTTGATTGACTATTTGATTTGTTATTTATTTAAAAAAAATTTGCAGAATAAAATCGATACTACAGAATTTTAGACGGTTTGGCTAACAAACTGATCAATTTAAGGTAAATCTTTTGTGTTAATGATTTTAGAATATATATTTTCAAATATCCTTTAGTTATTAAAGTAATAGAAAAATGATAGATCATAAATCTCTAACCCTTATATTTAAAATATAACACATTCGATTTTATAAGAAAATAGCATGTTTTTATCTAATTCTTCTGATAAACAAATTAATTATATCTTTAAAATGAATTAGTTTTGATAAAATAATTAAAATTTCTATTTAATTCTTTTAATTTATTCTTACATAATAAAATAAGTAAATAGTAAAGTAGTTTAAATTTGATAAATAAATAATTTATTTAAAAAATTAACTAGATTAATACATTTCCTCTTTATTCCATAGAAACATAAAATGTATTTTGAAATAAGAAAGGAATTCTAAAATATAACAAATTAAATATACTAAGTAGATAACAATATGCCAAGAGAAAGATATTAAATTGAAATGTTTTTGATTCAACCATGAAATCCCCTGTTAATTAATCTCCATTTGAATATAAATTGCTTTATTTGATTATTAAGAGAATTATAAAATAATAATTTTATTGAAAAAGAATATAAATAAACATAAATAATATCAGTAAATAAGATTCTTATTTAATTTTATATTAAATTATAATTTAAAAGTTTTCAATGAAGCAAATTTTATATTATAAGATTAAGCTATAAGAATTCAAACAAACTTTTTTTCCATCCATCTATTTCTCCAAGTTTAAGAACTCTTTAAGATATCCAATTCTAAACTAGAGCCGATAAAGTTGAAATTATTATAATGTCACCTCCTGATAAGATACTAAAGGGAATCAAACACCCATTAGATTCGGAAGGAGATTTACCGCTAACGATTGCAAGCATTAAGTAATAATAAAAACCTAAAATACTTAGTAGCAATACTGAAACAATTAATTTACCTACTCTTTTAATTGATACTAAGCATTCTAGAATTTTGATAATAATAATTATCATTAATGCATTTAAAACAGAGATAACCCCTTACTAGATGTATGAATAATTTTAATCAAAGAAAATAGCCACTGATAATGAATGAACAAGTCTTATATAGAAGATGCAGAACCTGAAACTTCTTGAGAAAGTTGGATGATAAATATAAAAAATTCCAAAGAAATTATGGAAGAGGATAATCTACTTGAATCTAGAAATTGAGAAAAATGATGAAGCTTCATTTTTCTTAATAATAATAGATTTAGATCTTCTTAATGCCAAAAGTGAATTTTCAGATCCACTAGCTCTCCTTCTGCCTGATCTTATAGTAGGTCCTATAGATGTTCTTCTTTAAGAATCAGGTATACTCTCCCTTTTCTATAAAGTTACATTACTTATTTTTGTTTCAAGTTATATATTCGCTGCCTTTTCTGTTGCTTCCTCTTTCTTTTCCTAGTCTAGTTCTTTAATTTTCTCATCAATTAAAGTTGGCTTGGATCCTGATTTAATTTAAGCCCACCATTATTCACTTTAAACAGATGTGGTTTTACTAATTCTTCTTACATTTTTTCTAGTAGAGGGTGTTTTGCCGAGATTTACTATGTTTGATTTATTTAGTTTATGTTTACTACCACCAATATCGTCATTATTTAATGAGGGCTTTTTTTCAATTTTATTCATTTCAGGTTCATTAGGGCTTAGATTTATTTCTTTTCTGGAATCTTTTGACTCAAATTCGTTTTTACCTTTTACACCTGGATTATTTTCTATATCATCTTGATTTTCCAAATCATTTTTATTATTTTCTAAAATATTATTCTATTTAATATTCATTTCAATTGAATAGTTCAATATATCATCATCTTCTACTATTTTTTCATCATCATTGAGTTTTTCAGCTTTTAATGGATGAATTTAAGGAGATTGTTTTAATATATCTGTTAGTCTAGTTGAAGCAGCTGCATCTAATGCTTTGGCTTTGATTATCAATAGTATTAGCAGAACTGTTTAAGAAGAAATAGCCCAAAAGACAGCATAATCATAAAAATTATCAAAATTAGCTATATTTGTTATACCTTAAGAACTAAATACAGTTTTAATATTTTCATTATGTATCAAAGCTGTAATATCATCAATTACGGTTGTTGGATTCAAGTTAGGGCAAGTACAAGTATAAATCATTGTCTATTCATTGAAAATATTTTTGCAACCAGATTAAGTCCATTTGCCTTAATCTTTAGATAAACAAGTCATTTATTTCTTCTCAGTTCCTTTTACATTAAATGGAATAGCAATCATTTACTTTAACGAGATTGGAGAAAATACGGCATTCTATAAGAGAGGAGCCACTACTTCATAATTAGAAACTTAACCTGTGCCATTTAATGCTTTAGTTACATTATTTGAGTATTCCTTAAAACTATCATCTGATTGATAAGGATTATCTTGGTATATACTATATCTCATATTATAAATAACAGGATCAGTGGATAAATTCGTGATACTGTTGATATTTGAAGTTCCACCTGAAGAAGAAGAAGATTCACCTGTTTATGGATCACAGAAGAAATAAGAACATACATTCTTTTATGTTATTTATTAGCTTAAAATTTTTATTTTTTTACCTATAAATAATTTTTAATCTTCATTTGGAAGAACATTTTGGAGCATTTATTAACCTATCTTATTTGCAAGATCTAATTATTTTGCATAAAATCCAGAATCTTTTGCAGAAATTTGAGAGCTAATTGAATCTAACATTTAGAAATTGTCAAAAACTTTTTATTTAAATAACTCCTTTGATATATCTAGATTTAGTATTGCCTAAGGAGGTTGCTATGTAAGTAAATTATCCATATCAGTAAAGAAATTTTATTAAGAAGTAATATCAGTTAAACCAGCACCACAAGCTAAAAGAGAAGCAATTGCTTTATTTACAAGTGTTATTGAAGTAGAAATTTGAGGTAATTACTTGGATAGCAATTAAAGCTACAATACAATCAGTAGTTTTTTCTTATTGATTAAGGTACTTGTTAGAAATATAGTTCTCTTACATAAATCTTCACTAAAAACAGATAGATCAGTAACTGCGTTTTATGGTGGTTATGTGCTAGATAATTACAATCTAAAGTCAATAATATCTGACATTCTTTGCTCATCATAAACTACTTCAGCAACAGTTAGAGAATAGGTAGAATTAAAAATAGCTTATTTTGAATCTACTGCCTGAGCTAACAAGACTAACTTTCCGGCAGGAAGATATGTTTTCAATGTATTACTAGAAGAAATATCTTTGACTTGTTTTCTCTTTACTTGTAAGGGATTAAGAATTTCGTGCTATCTTTCATTGTCATCGTTGTAGAAGTAGAATTAATATTGCAAAGGCTAATCATTATCAACGCAACTATCCATTGAAAGGCCATATAACATTTCTAGAGTTAATGGATGCTTTTCAATTTCTTTTACAGTGAAAAAACAATTCTAAGGTGGGAAATTTATAAGTAAGGGAATGATTGACATACTTGGCATAAAATATCTTGGATTAAATACTGAAAAGCGAATTGAAATTTAAAGTCTATCATTTTAAAATCCATTGTAATAGTTCCAAATTTAGAAACGCACTGTTGAAAAATCAAATTTGATAATTCCTACTACATTATCCTAATAAACGATAGTACCAGAGAAAGATAAAAGATCTACATCTGTATTTTAATCATCTTGATAAAGCAATTAAGCATAAATTTCTTCATTTATATTTACAGTGGCTTTGTTTGCATCGATGAGATTCATTACAACATTGAGTCCAGGCAATTCTAACTCGGAGAAATACATTACTTTTTCATCGCTCATTTATCGTTTAGATGCAGCATGTTTTCCTATTAATTTAATCTAAACCACTGTATAAGGAACAAACGTAAATGCAGGAATAGTTATTGATTTTAAATTAGCATCAAACTTCAACTCCGTTCCATCTTAGTATTAACACATTTTGTAATCTAAAGGATTAATACAGATCCATTCTGTATCAATATTTTAAGCTGATTCCAAAGTTATAGGATTATCTAAATCTCTTAAACTACTAGTAAGGGTTGTATCTTTTTTGTAATCAATTTAACCACTAAAGCCAGTAATTTTCACTTGAAGATCCGTTGCTTAAACAAAAAAACTAAAAGATTAGGTTTCTTTTACTGTGGGAGTTAGCGATAAGGCAAGAATAGCCTTATATAATTATTTTAATACATTAAAATATTGGAATTTGAAAATGAAATTTACCTTAATATTAATAAGCTATTACCCTTAAGCAAGGAAATAGGTTGGGATAGAAATCAAATATTCCGATTTTATACTACCCATTTCTTAATAATTTAGAGTAGGAGCCTCTGTACTAACAATGGTAATATCAACAGGTTCATTTGCTGTTTGAGGGTCTCCGTATTAGTTACAAAGAGTAACATAATATTATAGAGCAATGATTCCAGACTTAGATCTATTTATAAATTTGAAATGTTATAAGTATTCTAAAAATAAATAATAAAATTACAGGAAGAATGGATTAATTAAAGAGGACTTAAAATCTAAGTGCAAAATCTTCTAAACTATAAATTTAAACTAAAAAATATTTTCTCCAATTGATGTAATTTTCATAGTAAAGCTTAGCTTCAAGTTAACAACAGTTTCAGGTGGGACTACACCTCTTTCAATTATGAGATCTAATCCTAAATTTTTATTTAATACACTTAAATAATTAGTTTCCAAAGCTACTTTAAGAGCATCATTGGGAGGAGAAATACTTTCTACAGTCCAAAAAATAGATTTGAATCCTCTTTAGCCATCGTTGAGAACAGAATTATGAACTATAAACATTCTATTGCAAATATTTTCTACTAAGTTATAGACATAAGTAATTTATCCTTAAAGAGGATTCTTCTTTTATAATATAATTGTATTCTTAAATGTATCAATATTTTAAGAATTTCCTTGAAATTTTAAAATGTTTGGTTTTAATAACACCATATCATATTCCATTAAATTTGAAGTTAGATCTATAAAATAAATAATATTTTAAATACAATCAGAAACTTACTAAAATTTAATTACCTAGCTAGACCTATATCTACGAGCTTGAGAGAGAACATTTAGATTATGGGCCGAGGAGAATTAAAAAGGGAGAATCAAATAAGTAAGTACAAAAATCTGTAGTAAATTAATTAAGATCGAATGAAACTGAGGACGGAATATCAAGCTAACTACCGAATTCAATTGTTAGTAATGGGCTTTCATAAGAAAGAAGTGCTTCAAGAACTGCTAAATTGTTATAACTACACTCATAAAAATTTAATCTTACGTCTGATGTATTCTTACATTGGCACTCTCCCTGTGAAGTTAATTATCTAGATGGATAACAGGATAAACAAGAAGTTTACTCATTTGGAATATTAGCATCTAAATTTTAGCAAGTTCGATAACCATAGAAACAAGTACTGAGATCCTTATCATTTGGGCATTCAATGCATGTATTAGATTAATCATCTTTCTTCGTTCCATTAGGACATTATAAAAGGCACTAATTATTATACAAATATCTATTACCTGAACATTTAGTGCAACTTATGGATGAATTATTAGATGAACAAGTACTACAGGAAGGATGACATTGATTACAAAGAGTATTTGGCGATACACCACAATTAATACAAGAAGTATCATCAAATTTCACCCAGCCATTTGTAGCACAGTTTTAAGATGAGTCACCACATTAACCATTTCTTTGTAAAATTTAACAAGATGCACAATTATTAGTACCTATAGAAACATATCCCAAAGGGGTACAAAGACTAGTATCTGCTCCTCCACAATTGGTAGATGCTTTTATTGAACAATTTATACATGTGCTAGAATCTTTTGTAACCCACCCTTGTTAGACACAAAGATTGTGATTACTTTAAGTTCCTCCACATAACGAGGAAGTTGCTGCTTTGCAAGCTTAACATTTTGAGTTATCCTTTAAGAAGTAACATTAATTATTTTAAAGATATAATGAGTCTTGACAACTTTCGCAGCTATTAGAAGAAGGACCATTGCAACTACTGCAACAGTCATCACATTTTTAGCAAGAAGTTCCATTATAAAATTCATTAAATTTGCAATTTGAAACACATTAATCTGTACTAAGAGTATATCCAGGTAAGCATTAAGTACACATGCCTAAAAGAGATGGGGTGGAACAAATTTTACAACCTTTACTACAAGGGCGACAAGTATCTATTTAGTTTTTGAAATCACTATATTCAAAGAAGCTAAAAGAACATTTACATTTTTAAGTGCTTACATCTGTATATAATTCTGCATTTTACTGGCACTAAGTGCAATATTATCTTTCAGGTTTTGATGTGTCAAAGACACATTGTGTGCAAAGAGGTAAGCATCTGACTACAATTTTATTTAAATTATTCATTTTAATTTATTTTCTACTAAAATGTATAAAATACAATAACCCCCATATTTTTTAAAAAAAATTGGATTAATTCTTAATAAGAATTACATCTTTTCAACATTTTATTTAGGATCTAATTGCAATTAAGATAGAATAAAAAAATTTAAAAAAAATAGAATTTTACTATATTTTGCTTAAACCTCATCAAATGTAGCTCCCATTCCAGCTGCTCTTGCTTCAGATTTAAATTATAGGCTGAGCTTATAATCTGACTTTTAAAATTTGACCTATTGCGAGTTAAATAGCTAATAAGAAATAGTTTATCCTCCAACAATACAAGAGCTAATAGAACCTGGATTTGAAGAGTACAAATTTCTATAAATCTCAGTTCCAGATTCAGAAATTGAAAATTAATTAGTATTATATGTAAAATCTAGGTATAAAAGTCTAAATAACAATGCCATCTCTGCATATTTAAATTATGTAAATGGGATATCTATGTTTAAACCCATAATTCCATTGTCTGTAAAAGGTTCAGGAAATTGAGCTGTTTAACATGTCCATGGGTTCATACTTGTATTAGTAGAAGTCCAATAGTCGGTTGACTGTATCATTCTTGATTAAATAAAGTGATATAAAATTAGATCAAATTATTTCTGACAATATAGAGATGTAGTGCTGATAATACTAAAGCCATTATTAGTTTAAGTTGTACCACAAGACCCAGGTACACAAACATATGAATCTGTTATATGCTAGCCTGTTCCACAATAAGTAACTCTTCCACTTAAATCTTCGCATCTCTTGTAATAACTAGGATTGTTAAGAGGATTAGGACAGTTTGTGCAAATAAAACAAGGAGATGAGAAGCAGTTATTAAATTAAACGTATTAGCTATTAAGACAAGCACATCTATTAGTGTATTAATCTATTGATTTACATTTCCCTGCAGCAACACTACTAGCTATTGAAGTACAATCTTCGCTACTTCCACCTTTTTAACAGCTATCACAAGTTGGATGGCATTTCAAGATTTCTATCTTGATATTTCTAATCGACCATCCATCTTTGACAGTTTTAATTTCTAGCCTTGCAGAATCTAAATTATCTTGAGAATAAAAGCTTAATTTATAAAATACTCTATTATTTATTGTTGAATCCTATTTATAATTTATACATGGCATGTTATTTATTATAGATTTCACAGTTTTTGAGGATTCTAAGGTCATTTATCTTTTATTCAATTTAACCTAAACATCTGCTTCAGAAGGAGTGTCATCTGCAAATAGGACATCAAACGAAATTCTTTTAGCATAGTTCTTTGGAAGTATATTCCATGACATTGATAAAACTATATTACTTGTAAAAACTCTACCTCCAAGGAAAGAGAAGAGAGAAGTATGATAGTTGTCTGGGAATAAAGAACATAATATATAAGTAGAAGTTTAAATACCTTAAGTAATGGAATCAAGAACTATTAATCTATTATCACTGTCAAATAGTCTCAAAGCCAAAAACTAGTACACATTGCTAACATAGCTAAATTTTTAAATACAAGAATTGATAACATAATCAATTGAATATCCAGAAGGGCATGTAGCGACGCAGCTATTTGTTGTTGGATCAGAATATTTTCCACTTGGGCATAAGATGCATTTAGTTCCAGATAACCCATACCCATCAAAACAAGATGAACATTACCAAGGAGATACAGTGCATGTTAAACAATTACTTGCACAGGGTAAACAAAATCTTAAATTATCATCAGAATATAATGCATTTTCTATGCCATATGAAGGATCTAGAGAACTAGGCTAGTATGGGCACTGTGATTAGTCGATGCATATCCCTTAATAGACCTAGTTATAGCTATCATAGCATTGTAAGAATAGATTAAAATTGATACTCAAAATGTAATCACTAAACTGGTAAATATTCATTTGAGAAGAGGAATTTGACTAATAGGTAACTGGTTTGATAATAGAAGGGTTAGTTAATGCATTTCTTATATTGAAGTACTACTCATCAATAAAATTTTGTTAAATAATTAAAACGTTATCTATACCAACAATAAGTTTAAGAGAAGAAATTTGGCCTGAATATTAATCATATTTGCCTCCTGGAATTTAACAAGCAATACATGCTTCCCAAGTTTTATATGAAGCATTAATATTTACTGGGAAACTTACAAACCCATAAAATAAACTGTTTTATCCAACCCTCGAATAAATAAATTGCATAATTTTGTAACCTATTTAAAACGAAATACCTAAAACTATCCATCTATTACTTATAGGTTGATCAAGTAAAATCGTTTTTTAATAGACTTGAGTTCCTGAATCCGGGATATACCTCAATAATAAAGTGGTATCAGATGTAACTGACAATAGGCAGGGTATGTAGTATTCAGAAGATACTTATAAAAGCATAATAGGGATGGGCTTTTTTATTGCTTGCGTTAATTTGAAGTAACCAATAATAAGAAAATCCTATTAATTATATAAATCAATCATTTCTCTAGTTTCTTTCAATCCAGATAATGTTTTATTAGATAACTATTTTGTAGAGTAGGCAGTTATCATATTACTTACTGGCATTTTAAAATTTTAAGTATCATTATTTGGCACTTAGACACAATAACCTGTTAAATCAGGCAATTATTTTTATCCTGCATTTACTCCACAAATAATACAAAATCTATCTTCATCCGAATAATAACCTGAGTTAATTGTTGCTTAAAGCAAACAATTTTATGCTTAAAGCTCAGAATTGAGGTTAGAGGTAAGATCTACTGTAGAATCTCTGAAAATATAAAGATTGTGTAAAGAAAATTCATTCTAAATACCTAAGTTATCTTTACTACCAATCTGCCATATATTAGAAATAGTATAGTATGCAACATCTGAAGTAAATTATCTTATTAAAGTAGAATCTACATAGTAATTTACTAGAGTTATTGAAAATCCAGAAAATCTACATTCAAAATAAAATGTATGCCTTAATCCACTTTTGCTTAAATCAAAAGTAAATACTGAATAACCTCCAAATAAAGATATTTCTATTATAGGTTTTTTAGTTACTAAATTACGGCTTAACTTAAAAACATTTACATTATCACTTGTTTTCATAAGAATTGCAGATTCTAATCCTAAAGCATCATAATTAAGAATGAATGATATTGTAAAACTAGAAGTATCTCCAAGACTAGGAAGAGTTATGAAACTGCTTGTGGACAACACATAAGTATAAAATTTATGAATAGGATTTATTTTTCTTAAAATTGCATCTGTCTATTCTGATTAATCAGTATCTCCATTTAAAGCTGTAATTCCACCGTCATACTAATAGTTTCTATAATTTTTATTTTTGGTAAAAATATGTAAAAGTTATTAGAGAATGTTTTATAAATTTTGAATTGTGAATAAAATCTAATAAAATAAATTATTACTAAGAAATATGGATTATTATAATTTAAATAAGCAAGTATTTGTAGAGTTAGAAAAAAAGGAAAAAAGAGATTTAAATATTTCAATTACATTTGAACTTTTAAATACATTTTAAAATTTAATTCTAAAATTTTGGATAGAACATAGAATTTTAATAAACTAATTTAGTAGAGAAAGATAAGAGAATGATAATAGTAATTATAAAAAACATCAAATTTGGTAAAATATTAAATTTTGATTATTTGGTGTAAATTAACAATTATTAAAATGAAAAAGTCAACATCCCCAACAAATTATATTTATTTAAATTTTAAAAAAACTTGTTATCAACTAACTATTATACTTTCCAAATAATTAAAATTAGTATTACTAAAATTTTACGATAATTAATCTAACTTAAAAATTAAAAGTATACCTTAAAATTTATTCTGGTTGATATTATGTTATTCTATTACTTTCCCATTCTTTGAAGTCAAAGAATAAATAAGGAAATTTCTTGGCTTCGAAGACTAATGTTTGGATTTTATCAGGAGAATAATCTTCATCAGTTGAGTGATAAAAGTATACTTGTGCTGACTGTGCACACGAATTGAAATTGTTTCCATTTTCATAAGCTGCATCTATATTCATCCAAGCTTTTGGATAAGTAGTAAATAAGTTAGCTGTAGTTACTGATACTTATTTTTCTAAATAACTATTTTAAGTGAAAGCAGCTCTCATCGTAGCAATATTTGTAGAAGTATTAACAGTCACCATTAATGGTATCCATACATTTAAATAGGTAATATTAGTTAAATCTATAGATTGAATAATCCCAAATGCTGTAGACGTCAAAGTTAATAACTTAGTTTAGGTATTCATCCACACTCCTACTATTGCAATATTATTGTTTATTTATGCTTGAATATTTATAAAGAAAAATTATGAGTATAATTTGAAGCAAACTTGTGAAATTTTCAAGTTACCATTAATGTTTGAACACATTGCTATTAGGTTCTACTGTGATTACGCGTTAGTAATAACTTTAAACCACCCTCCAAATGAGAAGGCCTTAAAATTTTACATAGAACCTTATGTCATTAGCTATTCTACTAAAAAATATTCAGTATTAATAAGATCAGGATTTTATGCGTTTTTAAAGCAATTTGAGGTGGTTAGTTATTTTCTTAAGGGAACACTATAAATAATAGAATATGACATATTTATTGATAATACACATACCAATATTATTTTAATCCACATTGTATAATAAAAAATAATTTTGCTCGATTAATGATGCTATCCTTTCTTTAAATTCTTTGTTAGCTAGTAATTAACTTAAATTTTACTTTTACTTTCTTTTTATACGTTGATTAATTGTTCACTAATTTAATTATGTTTTAGTATTAATGATCTCTATTAACTGTAAAGTTTATTATTGTTGATTAAGTGGGAATTCTTAAAATATTGACTTAAGAAAGATACTCTTCTCTTCTCTGCGTTTTATTAACAAGGTTTAAGGTTTAAAAATCATTGTTGATTAAAAAGTGGAAATACTTGTCTTGTCGTAAAGATTGATAAAATTTGAATTATTTTTTATGATTAAAAAACTGAAATACCTTATTACCTCACCTACCTGCATATTTCTAAAAGGTTAAAAATATTTATAAGAAATATTTCTATTCTTTTTAAACTTCAATTATAGAAAAAGAAGTATCTTTTGGAAAATGGAAAAAAGATATTATTATTTGATAGTAAAAAAAATATTTTAAAGGAATTCAATACATGAATGAAAACAAAATACAATTAGATTTTTAATAATTATACTTCACTACAACTAGACTTTAAATACTAATTGAAAGAGTCAGTCAAACTTAACTATTATTGCTTATTTATGTATATTTAAATAAATAATGTTATTTTTAATTTTATTACTCTCCTATTTCTTTCTTCTTTGGTTTATATAGGTTACTCAATTTTTATCTTATTCTTCTTATTTGTTTTCTTTTTCTTAATTCTCAATATTACTAATATCAGTTTTTTCTAGTGTTTCTGGTTAATCCTTTTATTCTTACTAAATCTACTCTTCTTTTTAATTATCTTAAGTTATTGCCTGTTCAAAACTTACATTATCTTATTAAGCCTAGCTTCTTTCTAGCTGTACCAATTCTTCATATTTCTTAAGTTAGGTCAAAAAATTTTAATTTGGATTTACTACTGGCCTAGCTTACTAAGTTAAGATAAGAGCTTCATTTAGGGATTTGTTATAGTGTTTCATTAAATAAGCTAGGATTAAAGTTGTAGATCTAGATACACCTGCAAAACAGTGAACTAAAACATTTTGATTATTTGAGACAGCTTTGTGAATGAATTCATTTGATTCATCAAAGAAACTCATGATATCTTCATTTTTTGAATCCTTTACTCTTATAATTTTATATTCTGTGATAATATCTGGGAAAGGATGTTTCATTTCATCCATAGCTGTTAATACATATTTAATATCCAATTCAATTAAGACACCTTTACTCAAAGCTGCGCCAACAGATCCTAAATATAAATGAGGGATTATCTAATTTGGATATTTATCAGTTTTTGTATATTAAAGAGCATATAATGTTTTCACTTACTAAAAAATCATCTATAGCTTTTTGTTTAATACTTTATTCTTTTCTTAAGATTCCTTTTGCTATGCAACTGCTGGAGATTTCTCATCTCCAATTTTATTTTCACTCATTTATAGATAAATATTAAGATAAAGTTCTTCAATATCAAAAAAAATATTATTATATATACGTGTATATTTCTTTACCTTTTTTAAACAATTTACTTTTTACAATTAATAATAAATGGAAACAAAACTTAGGTCGTTTTATAGATAAATTTCAATTTTTTACTGCTTTTTAAGTTTCAATCAAATTTAAAGAAATATAATTCTATTATAAACAACTTTAATTATAAAAAATACTCTAAAAAAACGAATATTTTAATATTGATAGTTATTAGATTATCGAAGTAATATTAAAATTAAAGGTATGCACACACACATATATTATTTGTTATATATTATAGACTAGAGCAGTATAAAAAATTAGGATTTGTTTGTTTGTTTGTTTGAATCTTATTAGATATTAATTACTTAATCATTTCTAATTATTTTATATTTTATATCGATTTATCTATAATTCATTTTCTGTTTATGCAATCACTAATTTTTACTGATTTAATATCTATAATAACAAACGACTTACTTTTCTTATTTTGGCTAATATTAGATCTCCAATACTATTAAAAAATCCAAATAATTAATTGCTCAAAAATCTTCAAAAATTATAGGATTTATTTAAAATATAGGGCATTTAGAAAGAAAAGCTAAAAATGGAAACAGTTTAATAGAAATAAACATTTTAATGCAGTACAACTTGTAAACACCATCCAAACGAGACATTTCTTAGTTTATGCATGGAGAAATCTTGTCATAGGAGGTATGAGATTTGCTGCTAATAATGCTAAGCTGAAAGACATATTAATCACACCTGCTTATCTCTTTCAAAGTTTTTGGAAACTTATAACAATGAACGGGAGAAATATTTCAATGAACTAGAGAGCTAAATACAAAAATTGGTGGAATCATATGATATTATAGAAAAAGACTTTAATAGAGCATTAAACAACATTAATTAGGCGAGAGATTTAGTTAAGAATTCAATTTAATCTTTTAAAATAGAATTTAATTCATTTGAAGATGAGATTGAATCAATTGAAGAAACTCTTTCTAATATTAAAAAAAACAATTTATCTTATGATGATATTTAATAGTTCCTTGATAGTTATATAGATAAATCATCTTTTCATTGTTGTTTTAAAGACATTAACAAGAGCTATAAGTTTTAAGCTCAAGCAAAGTAGTTTTTAGCCTATTTCACTGAGTAAAGCGTAACTCCTAGTAAGATATTCGGAGACTAAGCTAAACAAGAAGGAATGGTATTGAACTTAAAAAGTTTGAATGGTTCAGCAGAAGTATTAAAAAACTAAGCAAGGATTTTGTTAACTTCAAAATAGGATTTCTCCTTTTTGAATAAGTAAATAGGAAATGGAAGTTATATAGAAGATATAGATAAGATTCCTATAAAGGAACTAATATTGAAGCAATGGAATGAATTACAAAATATTTTGGATACCGCCAATAATGAAGTCCTCTATTCACTCCCCTAAGTAGACTTTACAATTGGTAAAATATGATTACAATAAAATTAAAATTATTTTGATTGATTCTTATATTAAAAAAATTATAAACCCTATTTACAACTTATTGTTTTTTTTGTCAAAAACTATAGATCTTTCTATTAAAGCTCATCAGAAAGATTAGATCCTGTCATTATTTAAAAACAATAAGAAACTTAAAACACTTAGAATCAATATCAAGCAGTAATTAATTAATTAATTATCATTTAAACACACATTCTAGGAATAATTTCCAAAAAATTGGAGAATAGATCGTTTTTTCAACAAAAGAAAGTTTGAATTTATAAATTTAAAAGAAAATAGATAAATAATATAAACTAAATTAATCTATTTCTTTTGTATTTTATAATAATAATCTAATAGCTTTTAGAAATTTGAAGATGGATCATTATCTGAGGTATTGAATGAATGCCAATAAAAACTTGAGAATTTAGAAATTCAATAGCAAATTGGTTTATATTAGGAACAATAAACTCGAAAGTTGTTAGAATCATTATAATTTACATCTCTTAGGAAGCTAAGGTTAGATATTGTATTTTCGAAGCCATAAATGCATAATGACATATTAAAAATAATTTCCGAAAATCATTGGCTTGTAGACATAAATTTAAATCTAAGTATTCCTGATAAAAATAGACAAAAAATTAAAGATTATATTGCTGCTATTTCGAGTAATTAAATTTTAAAGAAGTTAAAGTTGAATTTTGACTGCATCTCTAATCCTCCCTACGTTTGCTAAGACACACTAAAACTAATAGAATAGTTTTTTACAAATAATAAAGAAATTTAAATGTTTATAATAGGATAAAATATAGTGTAAGCTGAATTAATTAATAAGTTATTAATTTTAAAAAATACTTTTATTTTATAAATAAAAATAGATGCGAATATTATAAAGAATTCCATAAAATACTTAAAGAATAATCAAATCCTAATCTTAGAATATTTGAAATAGATGCAAAGCCAGCTCATAAAGCCCTTTCATTTCTCAATTTAACAAGCTAATAGGAAGAACTCCAAAAATAAAAAATTGTAATTGAAAATAATCCAAACTTAACTTCAGTGAAGCTCCACAACTTTGATCCAAAGCTTAATACAATATTTAGCATAAAGAGGAAGGCCTTGCAAATATTAATTTAACTTTAATTCAGAATGTGTAAGTATCGTAAAGAAATAGTTTAAGAGATATTTACATTTCTAGAAGATCCTTTACTCTCACCTCTAAAAAATAATAATAAAAATATTAAACTATATAATAGACCCTTAAATCTATTTTGATTAAAAGAAGTTTATTTATTTATTACCTTTGGAGTTTAATAAAATCAGATACTAAAAATCTAGAATTAAATATATAAATAAATGAAGTAATTAAATTTATAATACCTCACTAATTATTTCGTAAT
Organism: Tetrahymena borealis; assembly: GCA_000260095.1. Classification (NCBI taxonomy): domain Eukaryota; phylum Ciliophora; class Oligohymenophorea; order Hymenostomatida; family Tetrahymenidae; genus Tetrahymena; species Tetrahymena borealis. The sequence goes on along the minus strand of JH651274.1, from coordinate 269,537 downwards.
CAATAATATTATTTGAGATATTTGCACATAAAATTTAATCAGTAATGTAAGAACCAAATATAAAAAGATATTTGAGATAGATGATTATTATATTTAATTGAAAATGAATACTTTTTTTATTTTAAGGAAGGATAAATTTTATTTACAGTATTATAATTACAGTTAGTTCAGTTGTTTAAATGTTTAAATATTTTAATGTTTATTTAGTACTTATTTTATTTGCTATGCTTATCAGTTTACATAGCTACTATGAGCTCTGAGAGAAAGAGATAAGGGGGATTCTGGACTACTTGCATCTCTCCCTTACTCATTATTTTATGTTGAAATTTCTTTTAAACTTTCTTGATAAATTTGTTATGCTTTATTTACTTCTCTTTCTAATTATTACTCATTTCTGGCATATCTTCTTTTTTGTTGGAATGGGTGAGGTGGTATTTACTTCATATATGTGTTACCAACTATATCGAATACTTCATATGTTACAGGATCATTGATGAAAGGATCATGATCATGTTAGTAAAAGAATCTTTCATTCAAATCAGATTATTCTAGATATTTATTAACTAGTTTTTATTAGCCATCAGTATATACTTTAAGGTAGGGATTCTTTGCCTTTACATTATAGAAATTATCATGTTCTTTTTATTAATATTCTCTAAAGTTGTTGAATGCTTTCTTTATATTCGAATTATTTAATTCATAGAAATCTTATTTAAAATCTTTATATTCAGGAATCTTATGAGGAGAATAAGTCTCATTCTCTTTTCTAATCAATTTATGCACTTTACTCCTAACGCGTCCCTAATTTTCAGTTTATCCTACTTATTTTAATTAGCTTTTGAGGAATCTCCTCGATAGATCATTCAAATCTAAATTATTAGCTTGACCTTATTCATTCAAAGCACCTGATCTCTTTGAAGGAGCTGCCTTGCTAAAGCTATACTTCTCAAGAATATGGTCTATTTTTGGGTGCATTATATGCTATCTGAGAATCTTTGTTTCATTTGAAACTGGTCTAGCTAGTTTCATAACGTTCATTTATTGTAGCTTCTATGCCATAAGACTTCCATTCCTAATCTATCTATCTTATAAAAAAGAGCTATTATTCATAGATGAATCAGTAGGATTCTATCTTTATCTTAAAACCCCTCTTCTCATACTAGGTTAGCTGAATTCAAATTGATCATAAAACCCTTCATAATCCCAATAATCTATTTTCTCATTAAACATTGCCTTTTTTGGTGTTATCTAATTAAATTAGGAAATATGCATCTAAGTTGATTAGTCATCTGGAACCATCACTGAATCATTTTTTAGTGTAGTGTAGGTGTTAGCACTTCTAGAATACTTAGAGCTTGAACAGCTTGTAGAAGCTTAAGAGCGAAATAAGTTTTATAATGTCTTTTAGAATTTATCTTAACGTTCTTCAGATCTTTTCTATCTCTCTTATCTTGAGAAAAATTGATCCTTCACCAATTTATTTTTTAAAGGTGTTTCGAGTTTGGTATTCTACAAATATTAAGCCATCTCCTTTTTTAACTAAGCTTGTCTAATTTTTTCTTGATTTTCTGGCTTGGGTTTGATTATATTCTTCAAGTGACTTTCTAGTGAGTAATCAGTCTCTTGGATATGATGAAATATAACCTTTGGCCTTGTATTTTATAATGTATTTTAGGTATGAACTCCACTGAATGTACTCTTAGATGCAGATACATTTGATGTTGATGCTGGAGAGTCATTTCCAACTCTTTTAGTTGGAGTTCTATTAGAAATATTCTTCTAAGATGATTAATTAATAGAAGATAATCCTGACCTATTAGTTTCACCAGGAATTTATGAAATATCTATAGCAGTCGGAAACATTGTTTAGAGTATTAGCTTTAGAAGAATACCCTATTTAAATTTTATTCAATTAGATTTAGGATTCTACTCTATTTTTGTAAGATTTAATTTATTTTAATTGATTGATACTTCTTAAAGTTATTATTGTTTTTGGCGATTTGATTCGCTGTGAATGATTAATAAAAAATATAACCATAGGCAGCTGATTCGCATTGATAAAAAAGGAATTAAATATAGCCATAAAGATTAATCATATAAATCTCTTTATTCTAAGAGTATACTTAAATTATATTAAAGGATATTGCTATTTATATTCATAAAAAAGAGTAAATTTTATTTACTATGTAGCCTTCAACTCTATCTATCTGTATCTAGACTTGATAGAATTATACTTTTTAACAGCAGAAATTTATTAAATTGTTCTGGTAATAAAATATCTATTTTATAATTACAAGACTCTAAATACAATTAATAAATTTATATATTTATTTATGATACAAATCAAACGCATTTATTAAATTAATATTTTTATACAAAGATAATCGATATTACATTTATAATTATTTGTAACCAACCTATCATTTTATTTTTATGTTGAATTATTCTTTACATTCAAAATCGCTATAAATAAATATTCTTAGATAATGCATTAGGTTAGTTTTCATTGAATTCTTATAATAAAATACTTCAGGCAATAACAGAAAAATTGCTCTTGATTTTAATTATTTAATTTTCTAATTCTGTGTAGTGCTCTCCCTCAATTAATCCATGTCTAATTAGATAATTATCCCTAATATTATGTTTATAAAACCAATTAATTTGGCAAATAATTTCATATTTATTGAATAAATTACCCAAAGTTTAAACCTACTCTTTAATAATTCTTTGGAAGACTATCTTTTATCTTTATTATTACTTCAATTACGTATTCATTTTGAATTCCATTATTTAAACTACAAAATTATCATAAATAAATAAATAAATAAATAAAAAAGTTCAGTAAGTAAGATATCAACTCTAAAAAAAATTTACTCTAAATATATGTCTGTATACTAAGCTTTTTTGTTTGCAGTAATGTATTAAATTAATCTAAAGAAACCAACATTAGTTATTTTATTATCTTCTAAACATAATTCAATTTGATTCAAACATTTTCCAGATTTTAATAATGAATCACATAAAATGTTTATCTCTTCATCCCTTAAATTGCATTTTCTAAAAAGAAGGGTATAACAAAAAATAATTAAATTAATTGATTTACTTTAACGACAAGCACAGTTTATCTAAATTTTAATGAGCTATTTAAGGCAAATTATAACAGAATCTTGTGAAAGAAATACTCTCACTTATACTTTTTCTATTAAAGTATTATTGAGTATGTTAATAATAATCTAATGAATATTACGATAAATCAAGTCTTAATTAAGTTATTTAATGATGTAATTTTTTCAAAGAAGAGCAAACAATTTCCATAGATTCTTCAGTTAAAGAGTTTCCACTATTATTTAACATTTAATTATTTTAGGAAAGCAATTAATAATAAATAAATGTATACACTAAACTTAAATAGAGTGTATTTAGTGAAGCAGGAAGAGATCCAATATATTAGAAGATTGTTAGGTATCCATTTGTAGATATATCAGGATTATTTCTAAGTTCAATATAAATCTTTAGAAAAGAAAGGTAATAAAAATGGAATTTACTCAATATTAAATTCAAAAGATTTTAATGTTTAAGGTAGTAAATCAAGAATTAAGCTGAAGTATTTATAAGACTCAGATGAGAATATATTTTAACTAATTAATTTTAAAATGTAAGGAGGGAGATTAATCAAAATTGAACAAAGTTAGTTACTAAAAGCCTAGTGTTAAAGATTATATTTTTGGAGGAAGAGATTTTAATGAAGAAGCTAAATCCTTAAGAATCTTCTTATTTAGCTATTATTTTCTATGTGTAGTTAAATTTTGTTATTTCAATTTCATTTGTGGAATCTAAAATAAAATTACTCGATATATATTCCTAAATATTTGACTTTTTCAGGTATTTTAGTTAGTAAATTTTAATAAAAGTCTGATTGATCGACTAGCAGTGAGATATTTCTAATTTTTTATCATAAATTAATTAATTATTTTAATAATATTTTTAGTTGCTATTTTTAGTAATTTACCTGAAACACATAATTAGATTTTATAAAGAAGAAGGTAAGTGTTTAATTTAAAGCAATAATTCTCTCACAGAAAACCCATCAATTTATAAATCCCTATAAGTAGTAAAAATAAAATCTTTATTTATCTATAAACTTTAAGAATTATAAATTGAATTACTAAAAAGATATGTTAAATTCTATCAACTCTGAAGGTAGATTACATAAGTACTACAATAAAGTATACAACTCCAGCTAGTGCTATTATCTTTAAAACAAACTGCTTTAATATTAAACTCAAATGATAAATAAGTAAATAGATGTACTAAAACTATAACTAAAGCCTTTTAATATCTTCATTTTCTTTATTTGAACCATTCAAAAAAGGATTTATTTAATCCTATCCAATTTCTACACTTTTTAAAAAATAAGGTTAATTGAATAGAAGGTAATAATTTAAAACATTTATTTACATTTTATATTTATAAAATGAGTTTTCTGAAAAGTCATCTTCTGATTAATCTGTTTATTGTCTAGATACAAATCTCACATCCATTTCTTTTTAAAATATTTTTTTTAAATCTCCAATTGTAGGCCTCTTTGTAGGTTCAGGGTTTAGGAGAGGCTTTATACTCTCTAGTAAAAATTTATCTATAAAATCAATAAAGGCGAAATCGTTGTTATAGAGTTTATCTAAAGTATTTTGAAGTTATTCAATACTCTAAAAATTGCTAACATATTTCATCCCAAATATTTCTAAAGTTATGATTCCTAATGACCAAATATCAGCCTTTTTATAAAATTTATATTAAAGTAACTATTTTATAAATAATTTTATTTATAATATCCTTTTATAATAGGAAATGAATACCTCATAGTTAAACCAGTTAAATAAATTCATGGTAAAGGGTTTCCATCATCATTTTTATTAACAAATAAATAAAGATGTTTTTGTTGAATGAAATATCTTCTAACAAAATTAATTGAAATATAGAATAAAGATGTTTTAATAATTACTTACTGGCTAATTAATGTTAAGTAAGATTCCTTTCTAACCCATTTAAATTTCAGGTGCAACATACCATCTTTGTGAATTCTGATTAAACCAATTAAAAAATATCATTAATATCTACTATTATTAAGTAGTATTATTATAAAAAGAGGTATGCATACAATCAAATCTTCTTAGCTTTAACATTTCTAAAAGAAAATATCATCTTCTTTATCTAATCCAAAATCACCTAAACATATTTATATTTTAAAATAAATTATCTAGTACTTTTAATAATAATTTTAATAAAATTTCCTACCTATGACTAAATTGCCTTATTAGCTAACGAGGATGTTTTATGGTTTTAACTCTTTATGAGAGCGGTTGCTATTATGAATAGCCTCAACTCCTCTAATTATTTGCATTATAAAATCAAACTATTCTTATAATGTGTATTTTTTCTCTTTTAGCATTTAACTTAAATTACCTAGTTTATTATTATAATAATGTATAAGTAAATCCTAAAATTACTAAAGAATTTATTGGTTATTTTCTTCATCTCATTGAATTTTTACAATACAATATAAGTAGAACATACCAATCTTATGTGATAATAAGTATTTATATAATAAAAGATACTTGGGCAATACTCCATTTCCATAAAGAAGACATGATTAGAATTAAAATAATTCTCGAATTAAAGAATATTAGGGTGATTAATTCTTTTCAGAATTATAGCTTATTCTTGATACTCTTTTAATGATAGCTTGCTTTGAAAATATCTAACTTTAAATGCTAATTTTTTGTTATTTTTAGTTGCTATGATTACTCTATCAATTTCTTTTAGTTTTGCAACAATTTATTCAGATATTGTGTATCCTTTTTCAGCTAGAAATGATCTAACCTCCTATTGAAGTTGATAATGTTAGCTTGTTTAAACGCAATTCCCCATTATGAATATAGTATTATTAAGTTTACTAATTTATTATGCAACAAAAATAAGCTTCTGGTAATAATTATGATATAATAAGATTGTATTGTTTAAATTTTAATCAAAAAGAATCTTTTTTGTATGATTGAAATAAGGGATTTCTAATAACATGCCTTTACTAACTCTAAAATAATATATTGTAATTTAGGTTGTATAATAATAAATTTTAATTAAACCATTATCGAAAATATAGAAATGGAATTAGTATTCTATTGTATAAATGGAAGTAGGATATTCTAAAGAGAATGATAAATAGTATGAAAAAATAAACCCAAATAACTTAATAAATGTCTTATCTCAAATAAATAAATACTTTATTTTAAATGAAGAGGGTAATAGTCTTTAGGATATTTTATTTGTTTACTTTAAATTTAAAAGGATATTTTTGAATATTTAATTATTATAATATTTACAATTTTAAAAAAATAGTTATATTATTTTACCTATTGATTTTATTATTTTCTTTTATGAATAGTATTCTCAAATTATTTAATAATAAAAGATACCAATATTAAAATATTTAAAAAAGAAAACTACTCAAAGTGTTTCACTTCTTTTGAATTTACTAGAATATCAATTATTCAATTTAATTATTATTAAAGTTTTTTACAGTTTTAATTAGAATTACCACTCATGTAGTATTTTATAACCTAAAATGAACTAAAAAATATCACAAAAGTATGATTTTTGTTGAAAAATAATTAAATTAAAGTATATATTTATTTTGCATAATTACTTTTTTAATTAAAATTTTTTAAGGAATTTATTAGCTTCTTTCATAATTTACCCAATTCTAAAATAATGGAAAATTATCTTCCCTAACTTAAAGTAATTTTTAATAAGAGAATGATTTTAATAGAATTTTTTTTTTCATTATTCTCTTATCCTAGACAATAGATAGTATTCTTTTTATTTTGCAACTAATTAAAATTTCTAATTTTACTTTTCAAACAGTATCAATCATTAAATTATTTTTTTAATGTAAAAATGCTTTATTATATTTGATAAGTAAAAATTCAGAATAAGTTGATAAAAATGAAATAGAGATTATTAATAATAAACTTGACTTATTAAATTCAACTTATATTTGCATATTTAAATATAATCATAAGGTAAGTTAGCATTAGTCGAATAATGAGTAAATTTACTAATAGAAAAATTCTATTTTCAATAAAATAAGTCAATCGCACCAACAAACAATTTTTATAATTGAAAGTTACATAGATTTTATTTTAAATAGCTAATTTATAATGATAGAATAATTAAGATCATTCTAAAGACTTAAACAATATTACAAACTTACAACACTCACATTCATAAATGTAGTCAAAAAAGCTTAAAAAATTCCACATATACATCATAATTGGCTTTAAAATACGTTTGCGATTTTTTTTAATTTAAAGAATTGCTATTAATTAGAACAGAGATTATTAAACTAAAGACTAAATAATATTACTAAATCAGACTGGTTTACATTTCCTAATAATAATGTAATGTTAAATTTTTTCTTATTATTTCAACTAAATTTCTAATGAAGATTATTTAATATAGAATGACTCCAAAAATCAAAAATATTATTGTAGTTTGCTTTAAATGTATCTTTGATGTTTAGAGTAGTTTGTGAAGATCAAGAATAGACTCAAGCTACTAATTTGAAAAACATCAAAAGGACATTTTTAACAAAAATTTTACATCATCCTTTTTACAAAATAGGAGTTTTGATTGTTAGGTTTTATCAGTAATAATGAAAGCTAGAAAAAATTACCTCAATTATTGGAAATTTTTTAATTAACTCTTGAGCTTCATGAATCACACTATATTTACTATAAAACTTAACTATAATTTTAGGAGATATATAAGTTTATTTAATTAAAGAATCACTCCTTGAATTTAAACTAAAAAATTCAAGTTTCTTCACTTTTAGAGGTTTAAAAACAGGGATAATGTATTCAAAATAATTAGTAATATACAAATAAAATACCATTTTAACAAAAAATTAAAAAATAGAAAACAAAATCAACAAAAATGAGAAAAAATCTTATAGCTTTATTAATATGTTAATTAGTATGCATCAATTTCTGCATAGGAGATACTATGGTTATGGAAGATAATATTGCCAAATTCAAGAACAGAAGTAAAGTAGATGATTGGTTGTTACAATTCAAAATTGAAGATGATCACCTTACTACTTGTAAAGCTTAAGCTAATTCATGCTGCTTTGAATCACAAACTTTAACAGCTAAAAAGGGAACAGTAAATTCAAAAACATCTATTATTATTGAAGGTAGTGCAGTTGGTACTTCTTGCCCCACTGATTCAGCTGATGCTTCCAAAAAGAAACTATCTATTTAAATTTATGGCTATACTAATGATAATGATCTCCTATCATCTACTGGCAAACTCATTTTCTCAACTAATATTGGATAAGCTAAGGATACAACATAGGCTGAAACTGTATCTAACGCTTCATTAATTGTTACTGATAAGACAACTGAAAATCATTATGCCTTAAATCTTCCCTCAATTAATTCCAACTCTTATAATGAATAATAAGCCCTTAACCATATCATGATTGTTACTGCAGGAGAAGATGGACATATGATGTCTTCTTCAATTTTAAAGATAAGCTTAGCTTTATGTATTAGCTTACTTGTATTATTCTGATTTTTATTTTATATTTTATGTAAACTTTAACATATAAATAATAACTATTAACCTCTCTATCAATTAATTTACATTTCTAAAAAATTAAATTGGATAATATCTAATTTATTAGCTGCAATTATAAAAGTTTTAAACCACTAAATTTTTTAATTACCTTAAATCTTCAGTCAATTTCCCAGGTTAGAATATTCTCTTAACACTTTTAGATCAATTTTAGATTTGGTCAATGTCTACACTAAAAAATCCCTGTAGGGTAGATATTAATAGATGTTTTAGAGTAGTTAATTTACAAAGAAATTTTTTTATAAAAAGAAATCTTTCTATTACTAAAATTAATAAATAAAATAAAATTTTATGAATATAATAATACATTATATTGATTTTGATTGCTTAAATTGAATTTTTAACTAAGATTTTATGATAGGTAGATAGATAATTTTTATGGGAATAATTAATGGAAAGACTAAGGATCAAATAAGATAAAAAACATGAAAAACTTAAATTATATATCTTTATAGACAAAAAATTTGTAGAATTTTTATATAATAAAAAGATTTATATATGTATGAATGTATTGTTTTAATCTGTTGTAATTATCTTTTGGATTTAATTATAATGTTGAAATTGCTAATTAATTATAGTAATTTTTATGATCATTACTAAATCTAAACTGGGCTGGAGTAGTCATAATATAAACTATGGCTTTAGTTCGAAATTTATTTAAGATGAGTATCATCTAGTAAGTTAAATAGCTCTTCAGATTTTAAACGTTCTTTTTCTAACTACTCTTGCTATTCTTTGTGGTCATTTATTACAATATGAATTTCTAATTTTCTTTTATCTTCAAAGAAAAGTTTGTCAAATTCTTTTGTTAGGTCACTAATTGTTATAGAATCTAAAATTGCTGGGATTCTCTCTTCTATTACCATAAATTAAAATCGATAAATTAATATTTAAAAAAAATTATTTACTTCTATCAAAGAGGAATTTATGTAATAGAATCTCTTCTGTCATTTATAAGAATTCTCTATGAAGAGTTTTTGGTTTTTCAGTAAGCTTAATAAGTATAGAATGTTTCATATTGTCAAACTTCTCTTAGGTGAGAGATCTCAACTCAATTTTCATTCTTAATAAAAACTCATCAAGCCTATTTTAAATATGCATTGGAGCAGTAACAGATGATTAAACTAAAAATGAGAATCCACTTACACCTCTAAAAGTCTCATCCCAACACCATACTATATATCCTAATTTTTCATTGGTACGAAGCTAATCAAAAAGAGGTTCGCTTAAAAAATTCTATATTAGTTTCATTATTACACGAGACTCCAAAGACTCAGGACCTTTCTAATAATGAGATTAAAGGCCTTTATTAATCAAATAAGAGCATTTATAAATATAGATATTTACATAAAAGGATAAATTTACATGAGTTTGTTTCTTCTGGATTAAATTCTTTTTCATTTATTAGGAATTCTAATTTATATGTAGTGTTATTTTGAATTTTATTTGTTCTTATTAGAGGAATGTCAGCTTTCTTCAGTATTCCAAAATTATTCCTTAAAGTTTTCATAGTTTACTCAGCTTTTTTTATCCACGAAATAGCTTCTTCTCTACTTATATTACCCATAATTAAACTTTCCAATCTAGTATGGGAGAGCCAAGATTTATGAAATTCTACAAGGTCATATAGCCTGATTTCTTTTAAGGCCATAATTTTTTATTTAATTGTGAATTTACCATTAGAGAGTAAGCAATTTTTATTTAAGTCTGTTATCTATTATTAGGTTTTGTAAAAATAATTAATAATTGATTATTTAAATAGATAAATGTATTACAATAGAATGAGGGGCATCGCGATAATAGTTATCATATTCTTACATTAGTTTTTCATAAAACATTGCAAACAATCTTTAACCTTCTTCAGCTGGATTAAAAGACTTAAAGAGTTCTAAAAATTCTTCAAAAAGAACTCCGATTTTATCATTATACCCTTTAATCCTGACTTTAAAAGAGGTATAATGCTACTCAAATTTCAAATCTATATGGGCCATTTATGCTAAATACTTCGTTTCATTAACATAGTTTTCAAAGAGCATGATCCATATTTCTTGAAGTACAAATGATTTTGCTGTAATCGATTGATTGCAGTCATTTGTGTAAATATATAAATCGCAGTAAGTCTTACAAATACTAAAAATATCATCTTGCTTGTAGTATAACTCACTCATTTCGGTTTCCAATATTTTAAGTGGATACTTACTCATTTAACCTTCTTCTTTAGGTAATATATCAAAGTTTTTGGGAATAAATTTATTTTTCACAGGCAAACCCAATTTTTTCTTACTGTAGAGAGGGTTATATTAAACAGTATAGTTATTTTTTATCTCATCTGGTATTTCGCTTACTAAATACTTTGCTCCTAAATACTTTTCAGTGATAAAAGAATCATCATCATTCTTGCTTACTTATGCATTAGCGTTTGCTTATTAGAAAATATCATCGCTGCTATCATCTTCTTCTTTTATATCACTCTAAGATTTATTGATAGAATTCTTTTTACACAATAAGCTAAAGGTATTGGTTTCTTCGTTATCCCAATCTTCGAATTCTTCTTCAATTGTAAATGTTTTTTTTGCTTTAGATTTGCTAAATTTTCTTGCAGCTATTTAGGGACTTTTTAATTGTTTAGGGGATTCTCCTCCATGGGTGTCTAACTAATTTGAGACAGTTTCGTATGAAGTTAAATCTACAGCATTTTTATTTACTTTTTTTAACTAAATATCTTTCTTAACTTTCTAAGCACCAGCTGAACCCTAAAATATAAAATATAATATATAATAATTATAAACTTCAGAACATATTCTTACATGTGGATGGGTGATTGAGTGGTTATGACAATGAGTTTCTTTTAATTCCTAAACTTTTTTGGTTAAAACATTGCTGGAATCTATCACAGTATCTAAATCCTATTAGGAAGTATTAAAAGATTTGGAAAATGAGGAATCAAAGCTTTTCGATGAAATGTAAATAATTATATTTTCTAATGTGAGGGAATCAATTAATTTCTATATAATATCCTTATCATATTTTTTGAAATCATATCTCATTTTAAGGATCTGAGGCATAGGGATTGAATGAAGTCCATCTGCTATTCTAGTAACATAGTCGCTGGTAGCAATTCTTTCTAAGAAGCGGAAATTGATGGCTTCTACATCTTTAACTTCTTCATAGGCTTCCTAATTAGCTACTTCTTTTTTGAGTATTTGGATGTAATTGAAGACTGCATGGCAGACTCTCTTATATTCAATAAATCCCCTTTGAGTCAAAGTTATATTAAATCCAATAATAGTAAATAGATTCATGCAATTTTCAGTGTAAGATGTTAATTCTACTGCCAAGCCTTCATCAAGTAACAAAGATAGAAGGGAATTTTTGCCTTCATGTCCAAAAATGTGATGTAAATAATCATCAGGTTTGATGTGAGAATAATTCTGTTAATCCTCAACCAGCCATGAAAATTCAATAGTATCTTCATCTTTTATAGGTATAATCTTCACTAATTTGCATAATTGTTCTCTTGGAAAAGGATGAATCTTCTCTAATTCTTCTTACTTTGTCTATTCTTCGCTTATAAATTTTAAAATAATTGAATTTTATAATCTATGTCTCCTAAGTAGATTTGGATTTGATAGAAAAAGAAAGTACTAGTAGAAATATTAATCTTTATAAATTAATCATAAAAATAGATCATCAATTATTATCTCGGTAAAAATAAAAATGTAGCTGGAAATTTCTAGTTAATTTATAACAAAACTTAATTTATTTATGAAGTTCACATACTTTTAATATATTATTTACCTCATCTATCTGCTTTACTAATTTTTTATTGGAGAAAAATGATTTATGGCTAGATTTTTAAGATCTTCAATTGACTCTCTTCCATATATAACTAAGTTCATCTTGTGAGCACTATAATATTTATCATAGAATTTTATCAACTCATATCTTATATCGTCTTTTGAAAGAGTTTATAGACACCCCCCACCATATTGGCGGAATTTAGTGCCTTCTTTAGCCAAAGCTTTAAAAATGCCCCATAATCGACTGGAATCTTCACTAACATTCATTTAATGTTCATTTTCAATTGCATTAATCTCTTTTTCTACACATGTTTCATCAAAAAGAGGGGAGATAAAAAACTAACTAAAGCGATCTAATGCCTCCTCTAAAGCATCTGATTTTACATCAAAATAATAATTAGTGTTCAAAATATCTGTATATGCATTATCGCTTCCTCCATTCTAACTTAAGAACTAACTATATTCATTCTAAATAGGGTATTTTTTTGTCCCCATAAATAGCATGTGCTCACAGAAGTGTGCTAGTCCCTAATATTCCTCCGGATCCTATAATTATCCTACATGCACATCTAAAGAAGCTGCTGATTTTTCTGCATGTATATCACTTATTACTATGACCTTCATTCCATTTTCTAACTGAAAACCTAAATACTCTCTTGAATCATTTGGGCTTTTTTCAATTTAAACCAAAGAATTCTACTTCATCTAAATTCTATTAGTTAAAATTAAAGTCAAGAAATTGCTAAAATATATTAAAATATTTAAAAATAGAATCTTAAATACTATCAATTTAACTCCTACTATTAAATAGTTTGTTATTTCAAATTATTTACCTAATATTTTTATATTATGTTTAAAATTCTATTTAATATGGTTCTTGCTGTTTCTTATGATCTAAAGCTAATTTAATATATATTTTCTATCAAAAATTGATTAATTTTTTTTGGGATTTAATTTCTGCCTTCTGTCTGTCTGATTAACCTAAAAGTTATTTTATAATTATGATTCATTCATCCATAATTTATCAAAATATATATAAATTTCTAAATTTAGATTCATGCAGCTCTTTTTCTATCAGTATTTGAGATGATGAATTCTTCTTTATTATATATTAGAGATTATTAAGCTACTTTCCAAGTATAAATTTATTCAATAAAATCAAATTTTTAAGATGTATCAGGTTATGAATGGACTTAAACATTCCTCTAAACTTTTTTAGAACCCAAACTTTTAAATCTATTAACATAAAAATATTATCCATTAAATAGATCCAAATTTTATAATTTCTATGAAATTTTTAGCTTTTATAATTATACATGCTATATTGGAAAAATCTCAAATTGTAGTATTTGATTAGTTTAATAGTAAATTTTAACAATTAATTAATTGGTATAACTAAAAAAGAATTTATAGTCAACCATCACATAACATATATTACATTCATTTTAATTATTATCTTCGAATTCTAAAATTATAAGATAGACAGATAAGAAGCTTTCTTTATTAAGGAGTTATTTTAATAGGACAAATGCATACATTTTTTACTACAAAATATAAATATTATGATTAGTTAATTTTTCAGTAGATTGATAAGTTAAAAGGAAAGGAAATTTTATTATATTTTCTAACCTTTAATTATAATTTAATTTTTTAAAAGAACAGTTTATTTCTATTATTTCTTAGTTTATTTATTATTTCTAATGTTTGATTTAATAAAATTTATCATAAATCACCACTTGCAGGTGAGATTGCATTTATTGATTTTGACTAATGCATATCTTAAATAGTCTATTTATTTCTTTATAATTATTATGAAGATTTCTTGCTGACAGCATCCACTACGCTAGTCTAGCTTTTTATGTATTCTGAATTCTTATATCTATTAGCATTATCATCCCATTCTTCTGAATTTCCTCTTCTTGCCTTCATACCCAAAGCAGTAGTATATACTCCTTCTTCATAATAATATTCCTTTTCAAATACTCTCTTTTCTTCAGGACTTAGTCTGAATACAATAATAGAAACTACAATAGGAAGATAGTATGAGAAAATCTTTGTTAAAAATACTAACACAGTGTCAGCTACATCTCTTCCATTTACATAATCATCATCTCCCTAATTTAAATTATAATTTCAATTATAAAAGAATAAAGATAAATCTTTTAATCTTAAATGAAGTCAATATTTTCCTCTTTAGAGTCTCATGAAATTTAACCAAAAAAATAATTAAAAGCTTTAATTTTTTATTTTAACATATATTTAAAACTATAATTTAGAATTTTACATGGCCCACATATCTGCAATCATTTCTGCCATTATAAAGGATGAAGAAGTTTTTGATATTGACTGTTATACCAGCTATCAAGTTCACAATAATTAATATCCTTTTTATTAAATATGAGAATTAATTAGTACTTTTAACACCAAAAAACTTTGAAGAAAAAAAAAGGAATTTCTTTTAATTTAAAAGTGTAAGTAAATTTGTGCTTTCTTTTTTTAAAAATTCCTAAAAATTATAATTAATTTTTTACCAAATCTTTTTCTTTTAAGCAACTTTGTTATTGTACTATTATATATTCTCAAGTAAGGGAGCAGGGATGTTTTATGAATCGATTGTATCAGCTGTATGCTAAGCGATGCCCATACGCTTTATTTATTCTTCCATTCTATTAATTACATATTTGCCTTTTATTTTAACCCAAAAATAAAATTATTCATAAAAGAATTATAAAAAGCAAGGTTAATCTAATATAGAAATACAAAGATATATATGTGTGTGTATATTAATTACCTACGCCCGCAAAAATTAAAGAAAAGAAAAATTCGATTGCTCTTATGTATGTCCATGTATTTGCTTTTATTTTATACAAAAGAATAAATATTATTATTCAAGCTTCTTCAAGAGTATTCAAGAGTAAAGCAATTCGTGCTGTCTAAATAAGTAATCAAATTTAGCTCTAAAGCCTATAAATGGCCTTATTGAGTAACTATGATGTTATGAATAAATGATTTACATTTGCAAACTTTGCCTTATTTACTGATGTAGTATTCAACAAAATTTAATATGAGAATGCCTACATTGTAGACTATAATAATTCCAAACATAGCTTTCACAAATACTTTAACATTCTCATTATCTATGAGCTTAAAGGCCTTTGATGCAAAGAAGTAGATGATAACAGCTAGCTACATACTCATGAAAAAGTTTTGAAAGAAATAAATATACTGCTATCCTCTAGAGCAATTGAAAACAATATAAGCTAGTTTTTTAATAAAAAGAAAAATTCAATAAACCTTCAACTTCATGTTTTTTTATTATTAATCTTTCTTTCTCTTTCCTATTTTATTGAAAACTTAGTAGAAAATTGCTGGTCCATTACCTAAATTGCCTAAGAATAAACATCCAAGGATAATGTTCTTCTTCTTAAAAATTTTGCCTTTATATTTGTAACTCTCGTAGATGCACTTGCCTAAAAAGAATTCAATCAAAAAGGCTGCTATGAGATACACTATTAATCTATTTTGCATATGTAAAAATAATTTATAAACTATTCAATTCTTTTGGAATTCATATTAAGAGTAGTTATCATAAATTTAACAACCAATCGTTGATCTCTAGACAGAGAAAACAAAAAAATGGTATGAAAAATACGGGACACATTGAGTGAGGAGAAAACTATCATCAATACATTAATATAAACCAAAAGTTTAATTATAAATCTTCAAATTAGGAGGATCATCACTTTCTGCAAATAGGCTCATATCTGTCTAAGCTAAATACACTACGATTTACAAATTATACTTTCTTTCTTTGTAATATTATTGTTTGTTTAATTTGTTTGAGTTTACTTTGTTTCCTTCTTATTTAATTAAGAATTAATTAATCTGATTATCTGGATCATCATCAAGTTGCTTACTATATTTCTTTTCATGATTGATTAATTGACTTTATTTGGGGTTCATATTCACAACCTTAAACAATCTTTTGAGATTACTAAGGCTATCTAATACTTTCGTAAGCATCAAATGGTATTTTATATATTTCCTGCAAAAAGGATATTGATTACATAATTGCTTGAGAATAATCATTGAATTATTATTTCTTTTTGATATTGTTACTATGGTTTATCGCTCATAATAATTATAATTAATTAATAATCAATATTAATTGGTGGTCTACTAATTTATTTATAGTACCACTATTAACTTTATTCAGTATTTTAAGTAATGAGTATTTATTAAAACCTCTCCTCAAATACATATAAATTGTATCTTAATTGTATTGATAGAAATCTACTTCAAAAATTAGTTAATTATAATATAATTAATTATTTTTATTCTTTACAATCATTTAAAGAATTTAAGTCATTAAGTGAGTTGGCAAATAAATCCTATCTGATAGTGAATATACTTACCTTAAATGAATGTTTATCAACTTCTCTCCTCTAATGTGTTTATCTATTTACTTATTTACTTTACACTCTTTCAATTGTGATATCTGGCATGTCTCATCAATTATAATACTTAACTTTGATAACGTCTTAAATTTGACTGAACTTTTTGCTTAACTTTATCGTAATGATTATTAAGTAATATTTGTTTAGGTGGTGTATTTTAGTTATCTAATTTGTATACTTAATATTTATTTAAATCCTTATGCTATCCCAAGTTTATTTAAAAGTAGATTTTTCTCCATTTTCCTTTCTTTCTTATTTCGTATTGTTAGAATTAATTTTAATTTAAATAAATCATAAATTTTAAAAATTAAATTGATAAATTTTATAAGTGTAAGTAAGAATGTTAAAAAAATTTTTAGAAAAAATGAAAAAGAAAAATCTTTTATTAGTGAAATATTAAATCTTTAATATAAAGTGGAATCTATGGAATCCTTCTCTATCAAAATTATTTAAAATTTGGTCTTTTTTTTAGTGATTTATTACTTCTTTCAGAACATCTTAATTTGATATTTTATTGCAAATAAAAA
The DNA here is from genome assembly GCA_000260095.1 of Tetrahymena borealis. Taxonomy (NCBI): domain Eukaryota; phylum Ciliophora; class Oligohymenophorea; order Hymenostomatida; family Tetrahymenidae; genus Tetrahymena; species Tetrahymena borealis. The sequence continues at coordinate 252,059 of JH651274.1, read as the reverse complement.
GTCTGTTTAAGTTAATCAAATAAAATTTTAATTTTAATTAGATATGAAGAAGAAAAATCACTTACAACAATAGTACTCTTTTTTAAAAAAGGGTGTCAGCCAATATTTTACCTGAAAATAACATTTAAATTACTTTATACTCTTAAATTAATTGTTATCTGTAATAATGTAGATTTATCTATTTTATAAAACTATTAGTTTTTAAAAGAAATAATTATTGTGAATTAATAGCTTTAAATGAAGAATATACTCTCCTAATTTAAAATATTAAAAATAATTCATTTGTTTTTTATTTTAAATTAGGAATATGTTTATTTTTCTATGTTTCTTACTTAGGATAAGCAATCTCTACTATTTATTTCTACTTACAATTAATATTATCCTAATAAAAGAAGAAAAAAATCATAACTTTTAAAATTTCAAAAATATCTTATATTAATTCTTATTTAAAAAATCTATTCAATATCATTAGAAATTAAAAAATCAAATTTGTATCAAGAAAAAAAGATAATTTTTTATTCTAGCTAGAGTAAATGAGCTTGATTAGTAGTAATGGATTATAAAACTAGTGTGAAATACTAAAAAGGAACTTATAGAAGATCAATTTTTAATAGTAAATTACGTTTTAAGCATTTTAAGAAAAAAATCCTATTGTATTTCTACAAATACTACACTACGCAGTAATTAGCTATAATGTAGATTTCTATAAAAAGCTGATTGATAAAGGTTATGAACTGTTTTCCAAAAGCGATTAAAACTTTATCTAAAGTGTATATAAATTCCTTCAAAAGGAGTATGATTATAAGCCTTAAATTACTATAGATTAGTTTTTTACTAATGTATATCTAGAGAAAAAGCTAATATTATGTAATGATATAATAGAAATAATTATAAAGACTACTAATGAAAAAGTGAAAAAAGCGTAATAAGGTTAAAAATAAGCAAAGTAGGATAAAACTAAACCTTAAAAAAATAGTAATGCTGTTTAGGAAGATGAGTAATTACCTGTTGTTAAAGTTGTGAAAGAAAATATTCCTATTTAAAGTAATTTGTAAAAATAGAAAGATATACCTAATTATTAGTAGCAAGAGGATGATTATGATGAATAACCAAGAAAATTTAATTTAGCAGCAATTAAATCATAATCTTAGGATTTAGGGTAAGATACTTCTTAAAGAAAATAGATTACTCCAATTTAAGAAAATCAATAAAATCAACCTTAAAACTTTTAAGAATAATATTAGATAAGGTAGTAATAGAAGTATAATTCATAAAATATTTAAAGTAAACTTGATAATGTAAAGCAAGATGTACAAGAAGTGCAGTATTAATAAAACTTGTTTGATAGTAGTAAATAAGAGATAGTAAATTAGTGTAATTAACTTACTGAGAAAGTTTAGAAAATGAACATTTAAAACTAAAAATAATAAATTTATGAAGATGATTAAGATATAAATGACAATAATAATATCCAAAAATAAATTAGAAATAATGACCTAAAAGCTTAAAATAAAATGAATAGTTAGGATAGACCAGTATCTGCAAGAGATCTAAATGAAGTAATGAAAATAATAATGAGCTTAAGTTAAGCATAATAAGAATTAATCCATAAATTTGATTAGCACTAAACACAAACTAAATAATAAATCTTAAACATTAATGCACAATTAATGCTTTTAGATGGAGAAGTTAAGTTGATGAAGGCTATTCAATAAAACAAATGAATATATTTATTGAATTTAATTATTTTGTAATTTAATTTATCTTTTAAGAAAAATGAAATTATCCAAAACTAAATAAATTTTTAAAATCAACATCTTAAATTTTACAATATTCAACAATATTTTTTATCAATTATTGATAATCTTTTTTCATTTAAATTTACTCTACAAAAGATTTTTTTATTGCTTTTAAGTTTATAACATCAATTTATAATTATTTTAAAAAGTATTACTAGAATAGAAGGTGCTAATTTGAACATTTGATTTGATTTTTGTTCAGTAATTATTTCATTTTTGTAAGTAAATAAGTGCCATTATTAATCGAATCTGATATGTTTAAAAGACTTAATTAGTGTATCAAATATTTAAGATTCATTGAAAGAATTTAGTTGATAATTAATTAAATTTTGATATACTAAAAACTATAAGATTTCTTTTAAAATTAAGAAGATATTAATAATTCATAGAAGTAGATAGATACAAAACCAAAATAATTAAGATGATAGGCCTTATAAATAAGTTTAGTCTATTAATCTTCCTTTGGAAGATACTTATTAATATAGAAAATGTAATGGGTTCGTTGAACTACTCACAAAAACCTTATATTTATTATCACATAGATTAAGAATGCTCTAAAAGGGTAATGGCTGAATACATACTTCGTGAAAATGAATGCAATGAATACAATAAAAGAAATAAATAAAAAATATTATAAAGTATTATTACAAGCCAATTAATTGTGAATAAGCAAAAATTAGAATTAAATAATTTAAGTGAAATATTAGAACTTGCGGAACAGTTTAAGCCTCTAGAAGAATCTACTAAAAATTAAATTTTAGTAATGAAGAATGTGAATGGTGTTAATTTAACAAATAAATTTAAAAATAAGATAGATAATAATGATATTAAAATGGCTGGAGTAAATAAAAATGAAAGTATGGAATAAAGCATTGAAGAAACAATAAGAAAAAATAGTTAACAATTGATAGAAGAGGAAGTATATTTTGCTTAATAATAGGAACTCAACAAAAAATATGAATTACACTTTACAAATTAGCTAGAAAATTTATAATCCTAAGCTAATAAAGGTTTACAACAAGAAATAAATAATGATTCTAAAATAAATTTACTTGAAGACTAAATGAACTATTATGATTAAGGTAACATTTATGAATACTTTCTAGCATTGATATCATTCTTTCTGTTTTATTAAATTTTTAATAAAGAATTAATGTATTTTAATTATATAAACCTTTAGATAATTATAACAACAATGAATTGACAGAAAAGCTTTAAATGGATCCTAACTTTTGGAAGTAGCAACTCTAATTATTAGAAGAATCTAATATTCTAGAAAGGAAAAGATTTGATATTGCTTGTTCTTCTATTCAAAAAGAAATTGATATTCTTTAGAATCTATTGAATAGCCTTCGAAGTTAAAATGATAAATAATAAGATATATAAGAATTATCAGATCTTATGAACATATTAGATTCTATGGATTTCGATTTAGAACCACTCAAATAAATATAAAATGTTTATGAATAGTAGCAGTAGTAATAAGGTTAGTGAAATAATTTAATAAATTAAAAAACTAAGATAGATAGATAAAAGCATAATCTATCTATCTATGGTTTAATATTTTAACCTTGCTTGTACTGAAAAAGTAGGTAAAATAGAATACAATTAAATATAAAGGATTTCATAAGTAATATTACTGACAATAAAAAATAATAATAATTCTAAATATATTCATACCAAATAAATCTTATTTATTTAATCACTAATTATTGTACATAGTTATATATTTATTTTCATTTCAAATTCATTTCAATTTATAGTTTCATAAAGTATGCTATTAATAATTCAAATTAAAACTATAACAAATTTACTTGATATCTATCAAACTAGCTTCCAAAAATTATTACCTTTTTAGTTTTTGTGTTCTATCCTTCTTTTTATTTCATTCTTTTATTATTCTTAATCCTATGGTGTATAATTTAAAATATCAAACTCAAATTTTTTGATAAGAATGTTACACAATTTTACTAATATCTATGCATGAATAGTATTATTGACAAATTGGGTTTATTAATTAAATTATTTTACTCAATAGAATTTTTGCTTTAAATTTATTTTTGGATTTTCAGTTAATTTTTAGCTGTAAAATGATTACTTTTATTTTAAGAATAACAGTATTTAATAGAAGAAACTCATTATGAAGTAATCATTTTTTGCTTGTGTTATGAATTAATCTTTAAATGTACGACAATTTTATTTATATTAAATATAATAATTGTTAACATATTATTACTTACGAAGGAAAAGTTATTTCTTTAGTCAGCCAAACAAACATTCATATTAATTATTCATGGTTTTCATTTTAAGTATAGGTTAGCAAATTAAATAAAAATAAAAAGAAATTGATAATATACAAATAAAAAAATAACTAAAAACGAATAAAGCAAAAGTTATTAAATTTTCGCAACAAATTTCATTACATAAAATAAATTATTATAAACAAATAAAAGGGTCAATTAGCAAATAATAAGAAGAAAGGAATTTATTAAAAATATAAGTGGAAATGAGTAAAGAAGATTAGATGCGTGACTACTTAGGCCGTATCAATCCAGTGATTGAACGCTTAATTATAGATTTACTTGTTGATATGCCTGAAGACTATGTATGATATACTTACTTATTTACCCCCTTACTTTTATCTTACTATAACATCACTCTAATAGCATGATTCAACCTCTATTAGCTTGCAATATTCAAATCATTTAGGTTTAAAAATTAAAAATCTAAAATTTGATGCATTAATTATTAGTATTTTAAGAAATTAGTGAATTAAAATAGTTTAAATGAAAATATTAATCCTTTTGTAGTTAAATATCAATTTCTATACAAAACAATCGCATCTACTTACAGAATAATTTATTTTTTATCCTTTCCAAAAATACTGAAAATTTATAAAATTGTGTGATTGATCCTTCTTTTTCAAAAACAAACTTAAATTAATGATATTTTACTATTAAATAGGTATCATACTCTGTAAATTGGTTCTAAGAAAAGGGTACTAGACTAGCTGCAGGTGAAGAAATCCCTTCTTCCTCAAATTTGGTAAAGCAATTTAAACTAATTATGAAACGAACTAGTATAGAACTTATTACTGAACATATAAAAGAAACATAAAATAGAAGTTTAAAATAGGGTTTGGTTACTTAACTAATTAATTATTAAAAAACAATCGCATGTTTTTAAGAATAGAATGTTGCTTTAGATAAAAAAAAATTTTTGATTGTTTTTTTATAATAGTAAAAAAATCTAAAAATTATTATAGAAGTTTCGCATTCACTAAAAAAAACTGTTCAGCTGAAATAATTAATTACTTTTCTAATTCAAAAAACTAACTTTTCTTTTTTAAAATATACCCCAATATTGTAAAGAAACCAAATATACTTGTTGGATAGTCCTAAGAAGAATTTGACTATGCTCCTTAAAAAATCCCTCATAACTATTAAACACCTAACATTGACACTGAAGAAGATGACGAAGAAGAATCAGATGATGTTGAAGATCACCTTGAATAATTAAAAAAGAAAAATGCCCAAAAAGGAATGCGTGGATCAGTAAGTGCTGAAGTTTATGGTTAATTCAATAAAAAAGAAAATTATGTACCAAAGGTTATTCCTAAAAGTGAAGACTAAAAGAAGAGAATTGAAACTCGTCTCATGCAAGCATTTATGTTTTCTGCACTTGATGACAAGGAAAGAGACATAGTAGTTAATGCTATGGCTGAAGTTAAATTTGCGTAATAATTATTAATGATTTCAAACTAGAACTTATTACCCTTTATCAATAATGTTTTTACTAGATTCTTTAATGAAGATTAGTTTAAATAAATAACTTTTCTAATTCAAGTTTAGTATACAAATCACTCTTTCTTGTTTAATCAATTTTACTGACTCATTATAGGGAGGAATATCCTTTTGATTTCTATTAATTTAATCAAAAGTTCTTTAATATTAAAAATAATTTAATCTTTCTGTTCTAAATAAAAAATAGTGCTGGTGATTGGATTATTAAATAAGGTGATGATGGTGATAACTTATACGTAGTTGATTAAGGCGAATTGGATTGTTTCAAGAGATTCTCTAAAGATGCCGATAATACTTACTTAAAGACCTATAAGCCTGGTGAGGCCTTTGGTGAGCTTGCCCTTCTTTATAATGCCCCAAGAGCTGCTTCTATTTAATCTAAGGGTGAATCTATATTATTCTCATTAGATAGAGAATGCTTCAACAATATTGTTAAGGATTCTGCCATTAAAAAAAGAGAAAGATTTGAAGCTACTTTATAAAAGGTAGAGTTATTAGATTCAATGGACCCCTATGAACGTGTTCACCTTGCTGATGGTATTAGAGATATTAAATATAAGGCTGGAGAATATGTCATTAAAGAAGTAAAATTAGTCTAATTTAAATGCATTGATATCTTAAATTTATTTTGTATTTAGGGAGAGGAAGGAAAATACTTCTACATGATAGAGGAAGGTGAGTTGAAGGCTACAAAGACAGGTTATTTATTTATTATTTATTTTTATTCAAATTATTAAAAATAATTTATAACAATAAAGAACATGGAGAAGAAATTGTTGTCTATGAATATAAAGAAGGAGATTACTTTGGTGAACTTGCCCTTGTTAAAAACATTCCAAGATAAGCTAACGTTGTTGCTATAGTAAATTTATTTTTTAAAACTTACAAATAATTTTATCACGTTAATTAAATCAATTTTTATATTACAACAAAGACTGATGTAAAATTGATGTACCTTGATCATGATACTTTTAAACGTTTAATGGGTCCCATCGAAGGTATTCTTAAAAGAAATGAGGCTCGTTATGCTAAATATAATCCCGATGCTATCCAACACTTAGCATGATAAAAGGGAAAGATGAATATAATATAATTTATATTATTTGATAGGAAGGAGTTTTTATTTACAAAAGAAGAACAAACAAACACTTTATAATATTATTTATATTTTAGCATAAAAAAAGTAATAAATACAATTTTTTTGCTTTCTTTTATGTTCTATTTTTCCAGTATACTTTTTTTTGTCATATTTTCATTGTCATTTTACAAAATTTCAATTATATTACTCTCTTAAAAAGTATATTTTTTTATTTTTTGCATTTTAATTATTCTAACTTTAAATTTTCTTATAATTCTTTTTCATCTTCTAAATATTTCTAACTTATTATTTAAATGAGACCGTTGTTTAAATCTTATTGAGATTAGGTACTTTCATAGAACACCACTGTCTAAATCTTAACCTAATCTACGAGTAAAATATTTCTAACCTTTATGGCAGTAGAACATGCAGAACAATTGAAAACTATTATTAGATTTAAAATTAAATTGATAAATCTTAATGAGGTCATAGTATAATTAAACAAAAAAATAGTGTAGCTCCTTCTTTAAATTTAAAAGAATGTCTAATAATCTACATATCTTTTATCAAATTTTTGGTATTTCACTTAAAATTAATTAATATTAAAGAATTTTTTTATATAAATCAAATACACTTCCAAAATGGATTTTTATAGTATTCAAAGAGGAGATGGCTATTTAGCAGTACATGCCGTTTTAAAATAAATAATAAATGATGCTCAATAAACCATTGAAAATACAGAGTAGTCACACATTTATTTAAAAATAAATGCTCTTCATTCACTAAGAATTGTCAAGTACATTATTATGTAATCAGAAATAGTAGAAGATTAGGAATTAAGCTTTAAGACTAATATGATTGAAGATATTGAACCTGTAGGTAAATATTACTTTTATTTACTATAAAATTAGATGAAATAATAAAGTTAATAGTCAATAAAATTGTAAACATGATTGTTTGATAAATAGAAATCTATTAAACCTGATTCTAGGTAGGCATTTAGAGTACCAACTAACTTTAAGTAGAATTAAAGAAAACTAGAACATAAATAAGTTAATGTACCAATCTAAAAGATTAAATGCTCGGTTGATATAAATACTATTTTATCATAAGAAATGCAAGAAGAGAAGAAAAAATTACAAAGAGAATATATTGATAAGTTTTCTTAGCTAACATTCTTTTCTAAAAGAAGCCCTTCTCCTCCTAACAAATAATTTAGTAATACTACACCTAATTTAGGAAATTTTAAGCCATGGGAGATTTCTTATGCTCATTTTAATGCCAAACAATAATCTTTTATGAAGATAATTAAAGATTAAGGAGATTAAGAATTGATAGTAAATTATTTTATTAAAATTCTATTTCACTACAAAAGCAAAGGTTTAAAAATCCATTTATTCATTCAGTTTTATTTAATTTCTATCTAAAATAGGAGATTAAACCCAATATTTAAACACAAAGTCTATCTCCAATCAATTCAAAATAAATCTCTACTAATTTAAATTTCTAAATAATATATGAGAAATTATTTTAAAAGGATTTACTTTTATCCGCCATAATCCAATAATAATTTCCTGTTTTAAAAAAACTATTAAATCTATTTAATAGTGATTACTATTACTTATTTACTTCATTTTTTCTTGTAAAATTTCTTCAATAACCTTCATTTTTTAAAAACACTTAGAAACATTTAAAAATTTTGTAAATTGTTTTATATGGTGTTATAAATCATTTATCTTTGAATGTTTCTCCTTTTAAATTGTATACTTAGTTGAAGTAACCCTAATACTATTATAAACTTAGGATAAACATGATGAAGGAAGATCAAAATTTTTCATTAGAAAAATTTTAGCAAAGGAAGCTATCAAGAAGGCTTCAGATAAGGCAGAAGAATAGGAAAGAGAGAGGTAAATACACCCAAAAGAAAGCTAAAATCTATATCAGAAAATAGTAGGATGCTCTTCTTAGGCTAATATAAGAAGTAGTCATAATCTAAAAAGTGTAGGTGATTAAACAAGTTAAAATGCTGACATAGAAGATTGTGCTGAAAATGATGAAGACGAAGAAGAAAATTAATAAGTGTATGAATTTAAAGATTTCTTTACTACTTAAATAAAATAAGAGGGAGATCAGAGGATAGTAAAAGCTTATTTTAGAACTATCGGTGTTGACTCGCCATCATAACTTAGGCCTTTCGATCTTAAATAAAAATTTCCTAAAGTGACTATTCCTAAACTAGTGAATGTACCTTTATCGGTGATTAAACAAAAATTTTAAAAAGACAGTATTTAAATAATGGAAGAAAAAATATCAAAAACTGGTAAATCAAATAAGCTTGATGAAGCTCTTCTAAAGTAAATGAAGAATATAAGAGTAAGAAGCAACTCACCTCAAAATGATGCAAGATATACCAATAAAAAAGTGGAAGAAAGAGCTTAGCCACACTTGAAGGATACTGTAAAATACTTAATAAACCCTGATTTGAAAAGATAAGAGGAAGCTAGGAGTTCTAGCCCTAAAATTATTCCTTAAGTTGATTTTAAATAAGTAACTAGGTTTAGAAATTCAAATAAAAGAGAGATGAAATGAGGGAGTGATGTGCTTGAAACTTAATTTGAAATAAGTTATTAGATATACCGATCAATATTCCCAACGTATAACATATTTATTATTATTAAATATGAAAGAAATAGATAATTATTTAAGAATAAATGAATGATTTATATTGAAAGAATATTTAAATTAAAGTAATAAATTATTGTTTTATTAAAAATTGATATAATTAAGGATAAATTTAAAATAAAAATAACCTTTTCTGATTTTCTATTTCAATTATTTTAAGAATCATTCGAGTATTTCTGATAATGATGATTATTAAAAGAATATAGAAAAAAAGATTAGAAAGATAATTTGAATATTCTAATTATATTTTTTAAAGTTAAATAAATAGTAAATTGCATTAGTTAAATTGAATGTATGATTGAATGTCTTAATAGTGTTTAAACTATTTATCAATAAATCCCTTCTATTTTATTTTAGTAACATTAGTTCTTTAAACCTATTCCTAGTATCCAAACGATTGAATATCAACTATATAATTATATTTAAATTTTATAAGTCAATTCTATAAAGTGACTGAAATAACTTAAATTTGAATTAACTGATTTTTGAATTATTAGTTTTTAATAAAATATTAATTTCACAACGGCCCAATCAATTCTTATAAGAAATTATCAATATTCATTCTAATAGAAAAAATATTAAAGCTAAATAAATATTCAAATAGACAAGAAATATAATTTTGATTCTATTATTTTTATATTGGGTAATTAATTCAGGCTAACATTGCATCTACATTCAAACACTTATTCCTAACTATTTGGTTATATTCTCCTGCAAGACCAAGAGTTATCTAAAATTTTTGATATAAAATACACTACTTTCACGAAAGAAGAATCATAATTCTTAAAAGAAAATATAGCTAATTATAGAATAGGAATTACTTTTAATGCTTTTATTAGAGATATTTAATCATTAAAGATAAAATTAAAATGAGGGATAAAATCATTATTTATTGTTATTAAGATTTTATTATAAACTACAATTATTTTATTTTAGAATTTCATCTAATTAATTACATCAAATAATTGATGTTTTGCAAAAATAAATTAACCTATGTAAGTTCAAAATAAAAAATGTAAATGAGAAATGTATTAAATAAAAAAATTCCAACCTAATTTAGGCTTTCAAAAATTTAATAAAAGAACTTATATCTAAGAATTTCAAGTGAAATTTTATGTATGATTGATAATTCTTTTTTTCATTGTTTTTAGTCCTATTTAATTGCAATAAATGCTACTTTATGTGGTAAATAGATCTGTTAAAAGTAGATATACAAATGCCAATTAAAAATTGATAAATTGTTGATAAAGATATACTAAAATTAATATTTTAATATCATAGGAAATTATATAACTGTTTAAGATATTTGATATCTAATTTGGGAAGATTTAATATTGTTGAATTCATTACAGAATGAATAGAAAAACCAATCAAAAATAAATGTATAGGAGAAAGAATTCATCATACTGAAGGTAATACAAATTTTCGCTCAAATTTGAAATTTATAATTAGCGAGTTTTTGATTCTTTTATTATTATTGAAAATTTAAAAGTTCAAAAAAATATTATGCAAGGGGAAAGTGTGGAAATAAGGGGGGGTTTTTAATTATATAGAGGATTATCAATCAATTGAAATTTTAAAAATAAAAATCAAACACAAGAAATAATAAATAAATCAAACAAAATAAAAATATAGAGGTAATAAATAAAGGTCTTAATATTTGTGATTAATCCTATCATCAATCAAACTCGCAATCAACTCTCTTTCTTTTCTCTTCATATTGATTGAAATAATAAAGATAAATTAGAAAAAAAAAAAAAATTTGATTGAATTATCTAGCCAAAGAAAAAATATAGTAATTTCACTCAAGAAATAGAAGTACAAGAGACTAAAAGAAAAGGCCCGAAAAATAACAAACAGACATTCAATATTGACATTTTTAGAAAAATTTAGCAGAGATGGATAAATATGAAACATAAGGCACCATACCCTAAGCTCGTTTTGGGCACACAATTACTTTCATTACAAAAGGAAAAGCTATTTTATTTGGTGGCGCCACAGGAGACACTGGTAGATTCTCTATCACTGGAGAAACTTACTCCTTTGATGTTGCAACTAGAACATGGAAGAAAATAGATAGTAATATAATAAAATCCATTTCATTTCTTTAGCTGCCTCGCATTCTTGCTTTACCCTCACTGTCAAAAATTTATTGATTCTCTCCTACAAATTTTTAAATTAGCAATTAAAGAATAATACAAATAAACATCTAATTAGACAAATTACTAGAAAAGAATGTTCTCTTAGATTTAATAGAATTGCTGTCTACACACATCTTGAAATAGAAGAATGGGAAAATATGATTAGTATATTCTACAAAAACAAATTACGTAAGTGTAAAGAGAATGAATGGAATTTAAAAATTTTTGAGAGATAAAAGCAGGAAATTAATTGCAAAAATGCGGGGAGTGATAGAAATAGTATACTTACTTATATAATTTGACTATGAAATTAGCAACTGGTGCCCAACCATCCCCAAGAGCAGCTCATGCATCAGTAGCAGTTGAGATAAATTAGATCGTAGTCTATGGAGGTGCAACTGGAGGTAATTCATTAATAGATTTATATATATATATTTAGAACTCTTAGAAGGAAACAATAAAAAAAAGATTCTTTTTGTCTTTTCTTTCTCTTAAAAAACCAAACCAACACATAAGCATTTGAAATAAAGACATTATCAAGTTAACAGAGATGAATAATATTGAAAGGCGAGAAAGAAGAAAAATATATAAATTCTACTCACTGACATTCTGAGATGAAAAGATAAATTTTAATCTGACTTTCTTTGAATGCAAGAGATTTCCTTTCATTAGATTCTTTCTTGCTTTCAATCTTATTCAATCTGAAAACATATCTTATTGGCTTTCTCTTTCTTGGGTTTTGTTGTTTCTTCCTTTTTTATATTTATATATAATTTGAAGATTGCCCTTCACCGTTAAAAGAAGCGAGTGAGAAATGTGGCAGAGATTTGATTATCTATTTTCATAATTTTATTAGGCAGTAATGGATATTCTTTAACCTAACAACCTTCTTAATTTGACAACTTACCAACTACGCAATTCAACAATGTTTTGTTCTCATCATCATCAACCCCTCTCACTACTTAGAACTCAGAAATATTCATAAAACAAAGAAATAACTAAATGAATTGAAGCATTAGATTATTTGAAAGATTGATTGATTGATTGATTGATGACTCTCCTTCCTTAACAGGATAGAACAAACAAACCCCTCAGATGAGAATTCGAGCAGCTTTGGTATCTCCAGAATGAAGATGAAGATGATGATGATTTCTAGATAATTTTATGTTTTAATAAGAAAGCTATTGAGTTATTGCAGACACTGTGAAATTAGCTGATATAAAACAAACAAACAATAAACCCCTCTTTAATAACAACTCGAAGGGAATTTTGGGAGATAATAAATCTTATTTAAATAAATATACACAATAATTAGGAAAATGAAAATAAATATTCAAAAAAAGCTAGAAAGAAATGATGAATTCAATCAATTAACTAATAAAATTTGGAAGTCCACCCATTAAAATATATTATTCATTAACAAATTATAAATCAAAACTATAATTTAAATATAGATTTTATATTTAAAAATCATCATCGTCATGTCATCATCATCCTGAAGCAAGACCAATCTGTTATTTTTAATTTTCAAAAATTTAATTTGTTGAATTGCTAATCGTTTGAAATAGAAGAATTTAAAACAGATTTTTTATTTCAATTTTAAACTAAAAATAAATCAATTTAGTTGTTTTTATTTGATAGCAGAAATTTAATATTATTTAAATTGAAATATAGGTGGTAGTTTAGCTTCAGATGACTTGTACTTATTAGATTTACGAGGCTCAGACGATACTGGTTTGTGGACTATTGTTCCAGTTGTTGGATAAACTCCAGGTAGACGTTATGGACATACAATTACTTATACTAAACCTTATTTGGTTGTTTTTGGTGGTAACACTGGTTAAGAACCTGTTAATGACTGCTGGTATTTGAATGTTGAGAAAAGTCCCTTCAATTGGGCCAAAATTGATGGTGGTAAATAAGAACTTCCCAGAGTACGTGTTTATCATAGTGCTTCTCTCTGCTAACAAGGTAGTGCTAATGGTATGGTTGTAATTTTTGGAGGTCGTTCTAATGATCAATCTGCCCTTAATGACACTTGGGGCTTACGTCGCCATCGTGATGGTAGATGGGATTGGGTTCGTGCACCTTCAAAGGTAGATAGAGAGCCTACTGGCCGTTACCAACATTCCAGCACCTTCCTTGGTAAACTCCTTTTGATTATTGGTGGTCGTACTAACAATGTTGGTGAACATTTGTTTATGGAAGTTTATGATACAGAAACATCTGAGTGGTTCCGTTTTAACTCAATACAACGTTTCCGTCATGGATCTTGGATAGTTGATAACTTCGTATATGTTTATGGTGGTTTCGAACTTGAATCACCTAATATTCCTACTGATTAGATTACCCGTATCAACTTGCTCAAAATATTTTAGTCAAACAGTGATTTAACTAACAAAGTCATTTAATTCACAAATGCTGCTACAGGAAGTGGTTTCCCTTCTCCTCATTCGTAAATTTTAACACAATAAATCTTCATATAATTAAGATGAAATTGAATTTTATCAAACTTAATGTTAAAAATTTAAATTTAGAATTTATCTAATAAATTTTTAAAAATTAAATTTAAATATACCCTCTTCAAGAAATATAAGCATACAAATTTTTATTAGCATTACTTAAAAAAATTTATTTTAAAAGAGGTTTTTAATAAAAATTTAACATTTTATTTTTATTTTAAAAAAATATCTTTATTAATTTATCATTAAATTGAAATTAATTTAATTTTTAATAATAGACCTGTATCACCAGACTTGAACTCAACAATGAATTCAAATAATTATTAATAAAAATCTGGATAGAGTACTCCAAATACTTCATTTACCTCTGTTTAGGGTCCTGTTTCTCCTGTTTTGAATAGCCCTAATAGTGGTGTCTAAGGATAAATGAATATGAATTCTTATACAATGGGTTAAAGTAACTTGAACAATAAATTCCCTAATAAATAAACTACACTTGGTGGATAAAATGCTATTAAGCCTTAAACTAAATTCTAATTCCTTAGCCCCCTTCAAGCAGAAGATACTAAATCTAATGATATGAAGAAGAAAGGAAAGAATAACTATCCTATTTCTAACCCTATGATTTATAAGAATCCTAATGATGCAAGTGGTCTTCATCATCAATTCATTTAACATTTACTCCAACCTAAGCTATTCATTAACCTTCCTGAAAATGTTGCTTTTAGATTTACTACTTAACAAATTATTGAACTTTGTGATATGGCTGAAGATATCCTTCGTCAATAACCAATGGTATTAAGAGGTAAAAATTGTAATAATTGTTAGACATGTTTATTTATTATTTTTTTCATAAATTACAGTAAGAGCTCCTCTCAAAATTTTTGGTGATATCCACGGCTAGTATAGTGATTTAATGAGATTCTTTGATTTATGGGGTTCTCCTTGTGAAAATGGATCAGATGGTGATATTGAAAGTTTCGATTATCTTTTCTTGGGAGATTTTGTTGATAGAGGTTCTCACTCTCTTGAAACTATTTGCCTTCTCCTTGCTCTTAAGGTTAAGTATCCTAATTAAATCCATCTTATTCGTGGTAATCATGAAGATAAGTGGATTAACAACGGGTAATTATATTTTCATTTTCAAAAATTAGATGTATTTATTTCATATGTAAATATTAAATAATTTTACTAATAATATTAATAGTTTTGGTTTTAGTGATGAATGCAACCATAGATTGGGTGAAGATCCCAGTGATGATGACTCCGTTTTCAATAGAGTTAATAGACTTTTTGAATGGTTACCTCTTGCTACTATCATTGAAGATAAAATTATTTGTCTCCATGGTGGTATTGGCAGTTCTTTACACTATGTTTCTGAAATCGATAGTCTCTAACGTCCTCTTGAAGTTATTCACGAAGTCAATACCCCTGAGTAATAATTAGTAGTTGATATCTTATGGTCAGATCCTACTGAATCTGATTAAGAACTTGGTATCCATCCCAACAGTATTAGAGATCCTGTTGGTTCTGGTAATATTGTCAAATTCGGTCCTGATAGAGTTAATTCATTCTTACAAGCTAATAACTTGAGTATGATTATTCGTGCACATGAATGTGTTATGGATGGTTTTGAGCGTTTTGCAGGTGGTAAATTGATCACAGTATTTAGTGCTACAGATTATTGTGGTAGACATAAAAATGCTGGTGCTGTACTTATTTTAAGAAATAACTTTGAAATTATTCCTAAGCTTATCTATCCTTCAGAAGCAGCTCAACAACATTACTGGATTGAAGATGATGAGGCTCTTAAGAAGAGACCTCCTACTCCTCCTAGATGGGTCAATAACAATAATAACATTAGAAAATCCTATGATTGAGATCTTTTTGTATACACTTTTTATCTCATTCACCTTTTCTCTTTAAATTTTACTTTCGGTGCTATGCATCAATAACAACAACAACAATTAATACTTTTAATAATCTCAAAAATATAAACAAATAATAACTAAAATCTTACAATGACAACTTCCTCATAATAGAACGCGTACCTATGATCCTTTTATGATAAAACTAAAATTTTAATGAAAGACAACAACTGGAACAATAAAAGAACTACAAAATCTCTGTTATATTTTAGATTTAATGAGTTTAAAGGAATATTTGATTCCTTATTAGAGTTTAAGAAATTTTTAAATATTATAATCTTCTGTTTTTTAATTTAATTAAATATAATATGTATTCATTTATTTTTGCTTTCTTAGTTATATTTTAGTCAAAAAGGATATTCTATATAATATAAAATTAATCTTTCTAGTTAAAAAAGTGACCCCATATCAGATATTCACTTTATTAGTATTTTCTTAACATTCATTCTTTATTTAAAGACAATCAATTAGTATTACTGTTATTTTATTAAGAATTTTAAAATTATTACTTTTAAATACCCTAATTATGAAAAGATGTTGTCTATAATCCTTATTCAATTATTAATATTAAATTATATTTCCATTCTATTTTTATTTAAAGAAATCATATGTTCTTTAAATGTATTGCTACTAATAATGATTTTGATTCCTTTGATTTAAAAATCTAAATATATATCTTAACTTCTTTAAATTTTTAATATTTTATTAATATTTATAGTAAAAAAAATCTTAGTATGATTTAAAGTCTTCTTATATTTAAATGTTAAACATTTAATACTATTTTTAAGTCTCTATTTATTCTTATTATTTTTTTAGTCTGTTTCATAAAACTCAATAGATTTTATAAATAACTTTTGAAAATATTCAAGGTAGAGAAAATGAATTCTTCATTATAATCAGCGATAAAATACAGGGGAGGGGGGTTAAATTGGTTGGTTAAAAGATAATTAAAATTTTTATTTGTTAGAGATTAAGTTTTTAATTTCATTTTTTTATAAATTATTTTTCTAACACCTACCTACTTTCTCCCATATAATAATAAGGATATAAGATATAATCTTTTTCTTATTTTTATATTAAAATTTTAATTTAATTGTAATTGGTTGTAAATATAAAATAAATTATTTTACTCAAGTAAATAAGGCTAAGAAATATCTAATTTGAATTAGATTTAAACAATATTGCAAATATTTTATTTTAATAAAGTCACTTTCATTCAAAAGATTAATAGTACTTCAATTGAACTTTAAAAATAAGAGAACTTACCATCTTTTATTATAAAATATTTAATTTATAAATGATAATAACCTAGATCTTTAACTTATTCTAATAGATGGTTAAAAGGATATTTTTATCTAAAAATGATGAATTCATGAGTTAAATCTTTCTAGATTTTTTCTTTAGAAAGTAATTTAATCAATATTAAAAAATTACAATTTAATATCTTTAGTAAGCTCTAAGAAATAGAAATCTCAAATAGAATAAATATAGAAGCAATTATTCAATCATTATACTCTTATCACCATTACAGAATAAATTAAAAAATAAAGTTTATAATAAATTATTGATAGAGTGTCAGTAGTTATTTTAAAAAAACTAATAATATTTAAATTATTCGCGCTTAAAAAAATAGCATAACTCAATTATTTATCCTCTAATTATTTTTTTAACCTGTAAATAAGGAAAATAAAATTTTGAAAATCAAAGAAATTTTAATTAAATTTTTTATTTTTCTTTGTTTTTTCTATGATCTTTCTGATTTACAAGTTTCTATTATTTAGTTTAATTACTGTCAATTTTAGAATAGAGTGAAAAAAGAGATGATAGCTAGAAATCTAAGTGCTTAATTATTCATTCTGATGCTAATCCTAAGATTAGATCAATTAGTATATTATATTGGCGATCGTCACAAATAAAAGGAAAACTTCTAGAATATAAAAGGATTCTATTAAAATAAAGTCTTTAAAAGAATAAAAAACAAGTAATCAATTAAAATTATAAAATAATATAAATCATAGTAAAATAACACAACTAAAAGCAATAAAAAGAAATGGCCGCCTATATTGAAATCGAAAACGAAAAGTAATTCCAAGATATCATTGAAAAGAACGAACATGTCATCGTTGATTTCTATGCCTCTTGGTGTGGTCCCTGCAAAACTTTGGCTGAAGAATTCGCTGCTATCAAGTAAAAGCACCCCAACGTCACTATCGTTAAGGTTAATATTGATGAAGAAGATAATGAATCTATCGTTGAAAATCACTAAGTTACTTCTCTTCCCCATGTTTTCTACTACCACAAGAAAACCCAAACTGAAAGTAACATATTATATCTTTAAATTTATTTACTGTTTATTTATAAATCCTAATTATTCTTTTTTAATTCTTTCAAAAGGTTTCATTGGTAACTCCAAGGAAAAGTTATGGAATATGGCTAAGAAGAGCAATTGATTAAGCAAAAAGAAAATTAATTTGTAGTAATATATTTATGTTTCCATTTTCATTGTAATATAATATCCTATAGTAATTTATCATAACTATCTACCAATAATCTCTCATTTTATTTCTTCACAAATATGTATCTCTTATTTTCAGAATAAAGCAGAAAAGGGAATAATTTCTTCTACATAACTGATATAAAAGTATGAATTAACCTATTTAAATTATTTGATTATAAACACTCCACTTCTCTAATGTTATTAGTAATTAGCATATTAATTTTAATCTATATAAACTAGAATTTTATCATAAAATTAAAAAGCTATGATCTCTCCTAAATTCCTAAAAGAGGAGAACAGAGAGTGAGATACCTAACAATAAATAATAATATTTTTAAGTGAATAGAATTCTTTGTTTAAGCAAATCTATTAAATAAAAATATTATTTATTAATTAAAAAGTTTTATTTTATCTTAACTTAATAAAATATAAGATTAAATCATTTCTTTTTTATCATATCAAAAGTAGAAGAAATAACATAGAAAGTAAAATTAAAATAATCTTTCTTGAATTAGTGGTTAGTAGTTTTTCTTTTCATAAATTGTTTTTATAATTTTAAAAACTAATTTTTTATTATTATTCAAAAATCATTCTTTTCTTTGAATAACTTAGAGATTAATAATATAAACTATTTTCTTTCAATATATTTTATATAAAATAAAAGAAATCATTTATTTAATTTAAAACTAGTATACTATCAATTAAATGATGGTTTGTATGTTTATTTATTTATTTATGTTTTTTGAAATCAAAATCTAACAATAAAGATACATTGATTAATTTGTATGCATACTTTCATCAAAATAAAGACGATGATAAAATATATTGATTTTGAGTAACAGTTTCTTTTATTAAATAAAGATAGATAGATTGCTTGATTATCTAATTATCATTAATAGATTAACTCAAAATTGAAAAATTAAACGATAGAAATATTATTTGATATATAGTTGATAAAAATGAATTAGAGAAGTCCAGTGTTATAAAATCTATAAAAATAAGGAGAGAGAAATATTACTCGTAGCTAGAAAACATCTATTGTTGAGGCCGAGAAATATTTAGCAGAAAATAAAATTGAAGAAATGTTCAATGTAATTTGAATAATAGAAGATTAATATGTTTCAAAATTAAATAACATATTTGCTTAAACCAAAATCAACCTAAAACCATTTCCACAAATAAATAGCCTTATTAATTTTTATATTTAATGTAGGAGTTATTGGCATAAGTTATAGAACATAGACCAAAGGATGTTAAGTAATTCATTAGAGAACAACTTGAATTGTAAATAAAGTTATAGGGAGATAATTATTATTTCACAAAATAAGATTTTGAAGCTATTTTTTTGAATTATGATTTCTTCTAAGAAAATAGAGTACCTTATTCGATGCTAGTTTAAGGTAAATCTTTAATCTAATTAATGATAGATAAATATTTATGGAATATATGTAAAATAGAAATTAATCTTGTATATTTTTAAAAAAAATAGCTTTGGGATTAGCTGGTGTGTAATATACAGTTAAGGAATTCCTAGAAAAGTATCCTTAATATGAAGCATAAAAGTATATTGTTAAAGAATAATTTATCATGATTATGACTGATGAATATCGTGAAAAGCTTAAGGTATAGATCACATTTTAAAAACTTATTTATACTTTTTTTGGCAAACTTATTTCAAAGATAAAATATATTATTGTTGATCAAAATAAACAAAATAAATAGATAGTAATCAATTATGGTTTATAGTAAAATTGGAAGCGGAATATAAAAATCACCTTACATCATATTAAAATGAATATTTCAGGTCATCTTTTCAAGGGTTTTGGTTAATATAAAGAAAATAAGAATTTATGATTAGAAACTCAAGTTTTTTTAGTTAAATTATAATAAATCTAAAATAAATAAAGCATACTTTAAAGTTTTAATAAAAAACCCCAAAATAATTCAAGGTCTTATAATTACTAAAAAATGAATGTTAAAATTATTAAATAAATATTTAAGACTTTAAATTTATTTAAAATGGGAAGGGTTTTTGTCCAGAATTAATAAGGATTTACATTATGAATAGTTAAATTATTTTATTTGAATATAAATAGAAATATAAAAAGAAAAATGAAGATTTGTATTTGCTACAAGCTATTTCTTCTGATGATTTTGTTAATGATATCTTAAAATATTGTGATTTAGAGTTAAAGAATCCTTATGGAAAAGAGCTTTATGGATGCATGAAGAGAATTCTCGATTATATGATTAAGAATCCCGAATTATGTCTTTTAGAATAATTTTCTACTTCACTTAAAGGCGAATTAACAGATATTTAGTTGTGTATTATTCTAAATGCCATTTCAATAGAGTTTATGGAAAGAGGTTATTTCAAGTAATCAGATTTATTCATGAAGGGATCTCTTGAATAAAGAACCAAAGTTTATGGTGAAAATAGTATAGAAGTTGGTAAAGCATTAAATAATTTAGGCTTATTAAAAAGATTGCAAGAAGATTTTGATGAGGCAATGACATACCTATAGAAATCTCTAAAAATATATTAACAATTCTATGGCAAAGATCATGCAGCCTGCTTAGAAGTTCTTGAAAATACAGCTATTCTACTTCGTTCTTAATAAAACTATGACCTTGCACTCAATTAATATGATCATATCCTTAAAATTAAAGAAAAGCATTTTGGAACTCGTCACCTAGAAACAGTATAAACCATAGAAAATATAGCTGTAGTTTTAATCAAGAAATAAAAGTTCGATGAAGCTCTTGAAAAGCTCTATAAAGTTCTTGAAATCAAAAAGAAGAAAGAAGGTGAGAGCAGTTTGACTTATGCTGGTACTTTACATAATATTTCTCTAGCTCTTGAGGCTAAAAAGGAAATCAAATAAGCTCTTAAAATTAGTAAAAATGCACTTAATATTAGTAAAAATGAATCTTTAACAAGTAGCTTTGTAAGAACTGTAGAGAATCAAGTTAAAAATCTTGAAAAAAACATCGAAGAAGCTAATGAATAATTAGATGTATCTCAAGAATTGTGAAAGCAGATAGATAGATAGAGATTAACTAATATATTTTATAATAAATTAGAATCATTTATACTTTCTTATAATAAAAAATAATTTATTTGCTCATTTATGATGATTTTATATCTTTTGGTAAGATATATATATTGGCCAATAACTAACCTTTTGTATATATTAAAAATAAGTATATATATATTCTCTTCAATGATAATTATATTTATTTTACTTAATTAAAGCCAACTATTTTTAATTTTAATACATTTTCATTAAATATTTTATAATAGCATTAGCCTATTTTTTATATAACACTCACTCTAAATTCTTTCATCTACATTAATTTTATTACTAACAAATACTTTTTCAAACAAACATGCATTAGTATTTATTGAGTTTGCAAAGATTACTGTTGGTCAATATTTTTGTAACTAATTTAGAAAATACGTTTGCATATTACCAAGAAATTATATATCAATATTTAATTACATAAAATATCCAGCTTTCTAAACCATCTCTTTTTTGTATCATTTTTATTGGCATATTAGAGATTCAAGATTATAGATCTTTAGCAATAATATCTAACAATACTAATTATTTAAAATAAATAAATTAAGTTATTTGCAAACGAACCTTTTATAAAAGTTTAGGAGATTAAACGTTACAATTTAAAATAGTTAATAACAATAACCTAATTTTTAAGTAATGGCAAGCTAATTTAGTGAAAAATCACGCGCCTCTTAAAGGACTTAGCAGGTTCTAGAAGAAGTAGCAAGATAATCAACCAGCAAGTAAGTGTTTATTTTTTTATTGATATTAGATGAAAACATATTAAAATAATTGAAAAAATCATATATGAATTGTTTTTAACCATAGAATTTTTATCAAAAAATAGGATTTATAGATTAACAGGAACATCCATACTTGATGATGAGTAAGTTAGGGTAGCTTGGAATTCGTTTGGTAAATTATTTTCTTTTACAAATTGGAAGTTGGTTTGCATATAATCTAATTTATTATTATTTATAAAATGTAAAAAGGATTATATATTTCTAGAAATTTAAGAATGGGAAGAGGTGTTAATATTCCTAGCTTTGGTGTGTTCACCCTAAGTGCTCCAGAGATTTAATTAGATGTAATATTATAAAAATAATAGGATAAAGATACTTAAAAATTAATTTAAAAATGATTTTACACAGGGAGTTACTAATAAAACTTTAAGAGAAAAGTAAGGAAGATAACCAGTTTTTATAGTTTCTAAGGAATTTTGCAATGGAAAAGAAGTAAAATCTGGTATATATTAGAGTGGCTAAATACGTTAATATTAAGTTCATGGCGTTAATGGATCAATTCCTTAAACAAAGGTTAATTTTACAGAAATTAGTACCTATTGTGATTAAGATAAAGAAGAAGCTAAGGCTTGTATTGATAGAGTTATAAAAAATATATAAGATTCAGTGAGAAATGTAAATTAGTTATTTTTTACTTAAATATTTAAATAAGATACAATAAATTATTAAATAAAATTAATTTCTTTAATATAAAATAGAAAGGAGGTATTGAAATTGAAATTCCTAATGTAGGTGTATTTAAAGTAAGAAATAACATAGCTGCAGTTATTTTTAATGAGTTTTTACATCGTGATACTAAAAATATAGCCTCAAAAACTGTAGCCGAAAGAAGATCAAAGGGCGAAATGAGTCTTACTAGATAAAGTGTTCGTGCATTTTAAATGAGATAATAGTTTGCAGAGACAGATAAGAATAATTATAGGTATGCTCCTTTATAGTTAGATTAAGGTGCAAAAGAATATTTAAAATCAAATATGAAAATTGATATTGATGAATTATATTAATCTGAAACTAATTCTTCATAGTTTAGGCCATTAACTGCTTAAGATTCTCTCATTCGTGAGAATTATGTTCCAGTAAATACTTGGAAGAGTAGACCTAAAACAGGTGTTTATAAAAGAACATTAAATGCAGTAACCCAAGATTCAAGTGGTATCTAAGTTATTACAACATGGGTTAGAAGTAGAAATCTCAATTCAGAAGATGTAATTATTCTACCTATAATAAATAATTTATTCTATAATTTCTTTTATTTAAATTAGTCATTTGTAGAGTTCTGTAAATTCTGTATTGGTACTGCTAGTAAAAAATCAAGATTAAAAGAAGATGATATAATTAAAGCAATTTTAAATATGGATATTGATATGACTTCAGATTAAGTATCTGGGTTGTTTAGTTCGTTAGATTTTAATAAGGATGGCGTTGTTGATTACAGCGATTGGTGTAAAACAGTTAAGAATGAATTTAACAACCCTCATTTATAGAGAATTAAAGATATTATCAAGAGATAGCATTTGAAGTTAGATGATATTTTAAAAACAATGTAGCTCAATAGAGCATAATAAACTTTAACTCTTTTAACCTTAACTTCTGCTATGAGAAAATTAGATTCAAGTTTAAGTAAAATTAAAATTTTAATTTTATCTAATTAATTAATCCTTTTATAACAAAAATAGATGATGTAAAAGCTAAGAGTATAGCCGAAACTATTCTTAATGGAAAAGATGCAATCTCTATAGATTATTTAATGGAAATCTTAGGTTGTGATGTTGATGAATATTTAGAAGAGGCAGAAACATTCTAAGATCCTAATTGGTTTTCAGATATGTTATTAAGAGTAAAACGTAAACTAGAAAGCATGGAAGGGTTAAATAAAATCAAAGAAACTTTTATGAAAGCTGATGTTCATAACACTGGTAAGATCAATAGTTCAATCTTCAAAACTGTTATCTTAGATATTGGTTTAGGATTAAGTATTTAAGAGTTAAGCAGACTTATGAGATATGTAGATAAAGAATCTGATGGATTTGTTGATTATGCTAAATTCCTAAAGCAAGTTAAAAGAATTGATTGTAATAAAATATTTATTTAGAAATATTATTTATGAAAAACAATTTTAAAAAAAATACAGATAAACCAGAAGGAGATAACGCCTTTATAGATTTAACTGATTTCGGAGAGAGGTTAGCCAAATTTTTGAAAAGAAATTATATACGCTCAGCAGAAGAATTGTTAAGATGTATTGCTCAATTCCATAATAAGACAGCTAGTGGCTTCCATTAATTTACAGTAGATATGTTGGCTTAATTTTTACATAAGAATGCTTTTGAAGGTGCAAATTTTGCTGAAGTTTAAAAATATTCTAAAATAATGGATATTGATAAGGATACATATATTTCTGAAGAAGATTTATAAACATTCTTAGAAAGAATAAACTATCTTGAATCTGATAAAAAATCAAATATTTCTTCTCAAAGTAAACCTGCATCTGCTTGGGGTTTAAGTTAACAAAATGGAGCAGGAAAAGGAATTTAAAAATAAGGTTTATTCCCTACAAAGTAGTTAACGAACAAATAGTTAGAGCAAGTGTTAATAGAAATTCGTTAGACTCTTTCTATGAAAAAAATTTAAAATAGAGAATTCTTCAACATGCTGGATACAAATGGAGACGGATTCATTACGATCACAGAGTTTACTAAAAATTTAGATAAAGTTGTTAGGTTATCTGCAGAAATGAAAGATGGCTTGTTTGCATCTATGGATAGCTAAAAGATTGGTATGATTGACTTTAAGAATTTTAATAAGGTTCTTGAAATGTCTATAATTGAATTGCAATAAAGAAATGAAGAAAATGTAAATTCTATTATTATTTTTTTAAGTTTTATATCAAATTAATAAAATAAAAGGGTCCCGTTACTGGCTAAGAGTAATCAGATGGTGATTGGGATTGGACTAAATAAATAGTTGAGTAAATGAGGGAATGGTTTAAAACTGAAAAACTAACTTTAGAAGATGCATTTAGAGTTTTTGATAAAGATTTTGATAGTATTATTAGCAAAAATGATCTTTTATCCTTCCTTGAGGAAGTTATTAAATGCCCTAAAGAAGATCTTACTAAAGCTAGAGTAAATAGGGTTTTCAAGCTTATGGACGAACATAAAAGAGGGCAAATATAAATGTCAGATTTAAAAAAAATATTAAGTGGAAATTTCCTTGCAAAGTATAACTATAATATAGCTGAAGGTTATAAGACTAAATCAATTTGGGGCGGAGCAAATAAAACTAATAAATCTTTTGCCTCTGGGTAATCAGCTAATGATGAATCTCAAAATGATGAATGGATAAGACATGCTAAATAATAAATTGGATTAACAATCTCCAGAAAATTCAATTCTATCCTTGAAAGCTTTGAATGTAAATGAATTAATTATATTAATAACCATTTCTAAATAATAATAAATTATTATAGTGATTTCTTAGCATTAGAAGAGAATGGTCTTCAAATAATTCAGTTAATGGGTAGATTAAAGCAGAGCTTTAGTTGGATTCGATTTAACTGAAAATCAAACTTAAAAAGTATATATAAAGATCTTTAATTAGTTAAATATTTATAAAATTAATTTAAATATCAAAGGTATTCTCGAGTTTAGATCCTCATAAAAAGGGATATTTAACTGAAAATGATTGGATAAACTAATTTAGTAATCAATTTTACTTCTACTTTTTCAATTAACATAAACTAACAATTTATAAAATAATAAAGAGAGCTTTAGTTGGAAAGAATAAATGCAAGTTGAAGTAAGAGAAACTCTTTAACAAAACTTTGATAGTAAAGAAAGTGCTTTTAAGTTCTTTATGAATGATAAAAATGATAGATTTATAACTTTCGGATCATTCGAACAAGGTATAAGATCCCTCTTTGACCACAGATTCACTTAAAGCGATATTTAATAACTTTGGTTTAAAATTTCTGATAAAAAGGATCATATTCTTGATAGAACAAACTTTTATAAGTATCTATTTGATGCTGATTTCCCTGAAAAAAGCCTAAGATCCTCCTAAGGAGGTAAAGATGCTTTCCATCGTCCTGTCACAGCTCCTGCTGGTGGTGGAACAAATAAACTTAAGAAAACTAATGGAGGTAAATCTGAAATGGAAGAAACTACTTAATCTTAAATAGAAGAAGAAGCTCGACTAGTCGTAGAAAAAGCTAAATAATTAATGAGAGCTAGCAATAAATCTATTGAAGATTTATGTGCAACTGTTGATAAGGATGACACAGGAATTTTATCAATAAACTAATTTAAAAATATTTTCCGTAATATGAATCTCAATCTTACAGCAAAAGAAATAGATAGAATCGTTAGTTACTGCGATGAATCCAATAACGGTAATATCAACTGGAAGAACTTCTTAGAGAAATTTAAAATTAAGTAAATTACTTCTTCATTTCTATCAGATTTTATATTTTTTACTTCTACAAAATTAAATTTAGAGAGAGTGTTTCAAGAATTATAGACAGATCAAAACAAAGATTGCAAAGAATGTGTGAAGATATGCATTATTATATGATATCTCCTATTGATGCTTTTAGAATTGTAATTAGATTATCATTCTTTGCTCGATAATATGAACAATAATACTTAATTAAAAAATTTAATAGTTTAATGAAGACAGAAATGGATAATTAACCTTTGCTTAATTCACAGAGTTAGTCAAAAAACTATGTTAGATGTCAAGAAATGAATTACCTTCATTTGCCATTATTAAAGATATCTTTCAGATTATTGACACAAGAAAGGATGGAGTTATTGATTAGCAAGAATGGACTTAAACTTTTGCTAAATTTAAAGCACCCGATTCTTCTCTTCAAGGAAAACCTCTTCTCCTTTCATTACCTACCACCCACAGAGATGAACCTAAATTATTAAAACCTCTATATTTATCTGAATAGAAAGCAATAAATTCAGATACTTTAGATTAGGAAATAAAGGAATATGATAATCTTGTAACAATTATTGGTAAAAATAGAAAATTCTTGCTTGATCAGTTCAAAGCTATAAATTAAAGAGAGCCAGTTACTTACGAGAAAGCTTTACAAGTTATACATAAGATGTTTGTTAGTTTAGGTAAGAACTTAGACCACTCTTGCTATTCAAAGCTTCTTAAATTTGCTGAAAGAGATGGCATTATAGATTATAAATTTTTACTTGATGTGTATAAAGAAAGAGTTTCAAAAATAAATGTGTAACCTCTAATTAAAAGCTGAAGGAATTTTAATGATGAATAAACATTAAAAATAGATTTTTGGCAAAATATTAAAGAAAAATAGTGTTTATGTTAATACATACAATAAACAATTTAATTATTAAAAATTCATTCATTCAATCTATTTATATTTTCCTATTTCCTAAACAATTTATTTAAATTTACTTGTATTTCATCTATTGAAACATTGTTTGTGCTTAAATCAAATATCATTAGACAATTGCATAAGTGTGCTTTTAATTTCATAATGATATTAGGATGATTTTGTGCACTATTTTACAGGCTCATATTTAATTGCAGTATTCATATCTTGAAGTGACTATATGTATTTGTTTTATCTCATATACACTTCTGCTCTCAGATAATACAGAGAAGCATCACCCTTCTTAAGATGTATCATTTTAGATATCTCTTATTCTGCATTATGATAATCTTTTTCGCTCATATACTTCTAAAATAATAACATTTTCTCCCTAATTTCAGGTTCTCTTGGAATATTTGCATCATTTTCAAAATCAATTTCATCTGAATGTTTACTATTTAATCTTTATTCCTTATCTGATTAGTCAGAATTTACAGTATTGTTTCTCTTCTTTCCTTATTATGGGTTCATTTATAAATCTATCTGTTTAGCGCTCATTTCTTAAGTTTTATTTGTCTACATTGTTATATAAATTTTCTTTTTAGTAAAAGAGACTTCAACTAACTAACTAGCTATTTATTATAATTTAAATTAGTTCCTTTTTAAATGTTTTGATTGTGTATTTAATTATTAACAATTAATTAATGATTCTACCTATTTATTGCTTAATAATTTGGAAGAATTAGGATTCCTCAATTTAGCTAGTATATATTTAAGTAAAATAATTCTTAAAAATTATGTAACTTAAAGTATTATAAAAATAACTTCTATGTAATTTTTTTATCTGATTGCTTCCCATTTTATAAAATAATAATAAAGTTTTTTAATTGTATTTAATCCCTAACATTTTTAAAGAGTAAATATATAAGAATTAAATATATAATTATATAAAGAAGCTAAAAAATATACACTTTTAAATGTGTTTTATTTCTATTTTAAATAATTATGTAGATATTAAATAAGTATTGCAAATAAAAAAATTTAAATTCCATTTGTTTATAAATTAATTAAATTGAAATAATTTAATTTTTTAGAATAATTTTGATTTTACCATAAGTAGTTTATATTTTAAGTAAAAATACATAATTTATTTCAGCAATTAAAGATTTTCTATCACAGCAATAATGATATAGAGTTTACTTAAATTTGACGAATACTTATCAGAATTAATTATTGAGCAATATCTACATTGAATAACGAAGAAATTAAGTTTACTTTAAATAATTTTAAAATCAGTTTAAATTATTTGTTAGAGAACCAGGCAGGCTATAACTTTAATACATGTGAAGTATATACTTAACAATTAGCAAATTAATGAATGCTATTTTATTTATTTGAAATTTGTAGAAATAATTGAAGTAACTAAGTTTGAAGAAATATCAATTTTTATCATATCAATTCATTTCTTAACTGCAAAAAAATAATCATTTTAATAAAAAATAGTAATATTTGAGGTAATTTAGATTATAATTACATAATTTAAAACTAGCGTTGCCAATATTAGTTATAGATTAGGTCTCTATTAAATAGGAAATTCTTTTATACAAAAAAAAGAAAGATCTAAATGAAAATATAAAAGAAATATTAAAGTAATAAACCTCAAAAATCCAAAATCGAATATTAACAAGGTAAATATTGTCTTGAAACCTTAAAAAGCCTTATAAGAACGATTTGTTTTTCTATTTATCTTAAAAAAATAAGCAATGGTATAAGGAAAGGGTAATTGAAATATTTTTTGTAACAGAGTATAAAATACGAGTAGCTTAAGTGTCATTCATAATTTTTTGAGTCTAAAAGTGATGTAGTTTTCATTAGTTATTATTATATTCAACTAAAGGTATCTCTATCTAAAAACAATTAATTTTGGTGTATTTGTCCATGAAATCTCTATCTTATAAACTGGAAACAATAACCTAGTTAGTGTAGTAATTAATTTTGTAAAAAATATATATCTAAAGCATTAAAGAAAAAGAAAAAAGTTAGATAATCGAAATATGGGTACTGAAGTTAAAAATGAAGGAGGTATGAACCAACTTCAAGTTAATCTGCTATTGGTAACTTCCTTGCTTTGTAGTTTATGTTCAGGTATTACATTCAAAGGCTAATAGAAAATAGAAGTTGATGGAGTTTACTTCAACCATCCCTTTATGCAAAGTATGACAATGTTTATTGGTGAAGCATTATGTTATCCTGTTTTCATGTGGTATAGAAAGAAATATAATCAAAGATTTGAAGCAAGTCGTGAAAAAGCTTTAGCTAGCGGATGCACTGATAAGATCAATAAATATATTTTCATTATTCCTACACTTTGTGATTTTATTACTTCAACAATTTCTTTCTTTGCTATGTCTATGATGCCCCTCTCTGTTAATTACATGGTTAGAGGAGGAAATATTGTTATGACTGCTATTTTCTCTGTTATTTTCCTTAAGCGTAAACTTTATAGATAACATATTTTAGGTATTGTCTTAGCCGTAGTTGGTCTTATCCTTATTGGTTTATTTGCATTAGTTATTAACAAAAGTGATGGTGATGATAGCAGTAATTTGTTCCTTGGTATAATGCTTACTGTAGCTTCGTTTATTACTAATGCTAGTCAAATGGTCTTTGAAGAGAAACTTTTTTCTAAATACTTCTTACACCCTTTCTAAGCTGTAGGTTATGAAGGTTTCTGGGGAATTTTCATTACTTGGATAGGTATTAATATTTTCAGTTTTATTCCTTGCCCAAGTGTTATAGATAATTGCCCTGAAGGATACATGGAAAGCGCTCCTTAATTTTTCTATTAGGTTTTCTCATTCAAAGCTCCTTTACTCTTCTTCCTTGTTATTCTTGGTATATTTGTCATTCTCGTTCTTAATGGTGTTGGTCTTGCTGTTACCAAATACGCCTCTGCTATTGTTCGTTCACTTTTAGGTGTTACTTCTCCTTTCTTAGTATGGATGTTCTGCCTTGCTATTGGATGGGAAACATTTGCTTATGGTTAACTGATCGGTTTTATTGTCATTACTATTGGAACACTTATTTACAATGAAATAGTTATTCTTCCATTCTTAGGATTCAACAAAAATCTCAAAAGAAATCTTGCTAAAAAATAAGAAGTTGATAATTCCTCAAACGAAGGCGAAACAATTAATACTCCTCTTGTAGATGGATAAGGAAAATAAATTAACTATCAAACTTCTTAATCTAACATCTCTTAAGACTGATCAAAAAACAATTAGTTTTTTAATAAAAAACATATCAAATCAAAGAGTTAAAATTAAAAAAATTATACCCCCACAAACAATTTATATTAATTAAATATGTGATGAATTTCCTATCAAATTTTATTAAATTTATAATTAACTCGCATTATAAATAGTTAAGTCTCTATTCATTTTCTTTCCTTTTACTCCTCTTACATATATTTTTAAAATTTATCCATTGGCATATCTATTTTTATCTTTTCTTCCCTTTTTTTCTTAAATAATAATCTCCTTCAGTTTATTTTAACAGTTGACTAATTAATTAACATTCTTGTTTTTGGATAAATGGTGGTATATTAAATAAAAATTTAAATAAATCTACAATTTAAATACTTAACCAAATACGTTTAGAATATCATTTATCATACAAAATTTACTAAAATTAATTTAAAAAGTTACACCATTTAAGTTTTCATAGGTAATTTTAACTTTAATAGGCAGATTAGTAGAAGTATATAATACAGAATTTAGAAAATTAATAATTAAGTTGCTTGCTCTCTTTAACTAATAATAATTTAGAGAGTACTTTCAAGATTAATAAAAATTTGAAACTTTAAAATAATAATTTTTATATTTAATTGATATTAGTCGTTTAAATTTATTTTATTATTAAAAAAACAACCAATATTTTAAATAAGCTTTTTTGGAAATAAATATTATTATTCTTTAAAGAGACTTTATCAAAGATTACCTTAGAATATATTCTAATACTTCAAAATATTTCAATTGAATTAGAATTTTTATTTTTAAAAATTAAAAGAAGATCATATCAAAAAAAAGTAAGATAAAGACTAGGGCAGTTTTTTTCTACAATAAAAGTGTTACATACAACTTCCTATCTTTATTCATTAATCAATTCCTAAAAATAAATTCCTTTCCAAATCTAAGAGGTACTTTTTTAAAAATCAAATCAAATTAAAGGAGTATTTAAAAAAATAAAAATAAAATGAAAAAATTAATTTTTTAAATATCTCTATAAGTAAAATAAACTATTTTTTTCCTGCACAAATATCTACAAGAAAAAAAATAAAATATGAAATTAATGAATATTTTTAAAATATTTTGTGATTTATTAAAAGATTGAATGAATTTCTCAATTGTAATCAAATTAAAATGGCTTGAGAAAACACATCTTTCTAATGATTAATAATAAAATATTCATACATTTATGTATTTTCTTGTTTACAATTCATTAAAGTAATAGTTTAATCAAACTAATATTATGAATCAATCATATGTTGCCTATCTATTTATTATTTTATCTTTTTTATCATTCTCAATTAATTTTAGGTATTAAAAATCTAATCTTCTTACGATGAGGTTTTACCAGTTCTATATAGATTTGCGAACATAAATGATTGATTAAAATAATAAATAAATGATTTTAGAAAGTATAGGTGCTTAGCAGTAGCTAACTATCTATCTAGCTAGCTAGCAACAAATTAATTAATTTTTTCTTTAATGATAATTATTAATAATTGTCTTATATTATTTATATTTTTGCGAAAGTGAACAAATTAATATAAAAAAATTGATAACTTATTAGTCAGTAAAATAAAGGAGGTGTTTTATAAACCACAAAAATTATAGGATAAAATGATAGTAGTCAACGAAGATTTTAGTGAAGAAAACTCTGTAATAGAGTCTACTACTATAAAGACGATTAGAAATTTGAAAAGCAGAAAATCCTACACTAATGTTTTAAGTAGCAGAGATGATTATCCTAATTCTAACGATAACACTAACATACCTCCGTAAACTCCTTCTTAACATGGTAAATATTTTAAAAACAAATTATGAGTAATCCTATAAAATTAGATTGCAGTTTTTATTTGCTTTTAAAATGTAAATAATTACTGAGGTGAAATGATAATTTTAGTATTATTTAAGTTAAAATACAAAAATTTGGTTTTCATTTTTTATTTTTAAATAAATTAATAGAAGATGATATTAATTATAAAACTGACGAAGTAGGAAGACATAAAAAAGTACCTAGTATGCCTAATTCGGTTATCAAGAATCCACTGAGAAAGAATAATAATATGAAAATCTAAAAATTAAAAAGTGATACAGTCATAAGTAATGAAGAGAAATTATAAAATGATGGAAATTTTGATGCATATGGGTCAATTTCAGATTAGTTGAATCCTATATATTATGGAGAAAATGGTTCATTAACCGTATAAAGTAACAAAAATAGTAGAAATGTGGCAGGTATGAGTAGTTCATTGTCAAAGACTTATAATAGGGGATAATCAAGCTAATCTAATCACATAACTGAATTTAATTAATAGAAAGAATATATTACAATAGATATGGACTACGCTATTTAGTTTGTACTAACTAAAAGTAAAGTTCTTAAAGATAAGATAGAAAATGAAGGTATTCACTAGGCATTTATAAATTAACATCTTACTAAGAATAAATTCTTTAATATAAGTTATAATTCTTTCCTATAAAACCTAATCAATCATAAAGTGCTTAATGCTGATTTTAAGAATGTAAGTAAGAAAATGTTTGAGAAATTGGAAAAATTCTTTTTTGATAGACTGGAGAAATGCTAGTAAACAATAAGCATTTAATAAAACTATGTAAAAAAATCCAAAGGTGTATATAGTGCATTGGATAAAAGAATTTAAGAACTGAAAAAGGATTTGGCTGATAAAAATAAAATAGAAATTTGATTTGATTTGAATTAAATTGAATTGGTTGGCTAATAATAGTTAAAACAAAAGTGCAGATTGACTTATATTTATATTCTCATTTTAATTACTTCAAATATATAAAATATATTAAATAAATTATTTATTTCTTTTAATCTTTCTATAAAGATTAATTAGTTAGTTCCTTAGTTTGCCAGCCTCCCTTTTTGTTTATACGAATATAATTCTAAATATTATTCTCTTTATCCATATTGCATATTGTAAATTTCTATTGAAATATCATTTAATTACTCTTTCACTAATTAAATTTATTCAGAAGCCAATCTGACCACAAAAAATATAATTTATTAATTTTATTCAGCCACAAAAATATTTAATTATAAATTTATTAACAATCATGAGATAAAAAATACACTAGGAAATTAATTCATTAATAATTTATGCTAAAAGTAATTTTTTCTAAAGCATCATAGCACAACTGAGTCATCTTTTGCATAAATCCTAGTAAAGTTGTTATATGAGTTGGAGTGGGTTTGATTTTAATTAGGAGTTTTCTTTGGGTTATTTTCTTCGAATTCTATTGCAACAGCATCTATATTTGGGTGGTTGCTTTACTTTAAGTTTAAAAGTTATGATAATTTGGAAGAAAATTCTTGATTATACTAGACTTCTATATGGATTCTCTTAATTGTATAGCCTAAACGATCTATTATTTTCAACATATATTTTCCACAATCCTTATTTTAAGGAATTCCAGATATTAGAATAGTATTATTTATGATGTCGACAGAAGTAATCCAAGAATTTAATTTGGAATTCTCTATCAATTCTTTTTTCACATATTATTTATCGAAGATCTTTTTAAAGCATTAGCAAGAGGTGCTTGTAGAAAGAGTATAGGATTCGATGCATTTTATATTCTATGCATTTATTTATAAGCACTCTCCTATAGGACGAGGTATAAAAGTAAATTTATCAAATGTAAACCCGTATGAGATTGCAATTATTAAATCTTTGATTAGAGGTAAAAAGTAAGGTACATGAGTAGCTTCTGTATTTAATCCATTTTACTCTGTAATCAAATCATCATTTGAATCGCAGGAGAATATGTTTAAATCTTTTTAAAGTATTTCATCATTTATTTCTATAATTGGGAATGTTAAAGTTTAGACCTTATCAAAACAAGGAATTATGTTTACATATCTTTTATACCAATCTTAAGGTGTGTAATAATAAGTTGCTTTTTCTTTTAAAAATTCTATGATTTTATTAGTGGTTACATCTAGTTTTGCAATTGAAAAAGCTGATAGACCTATAATACATCTTGATAGCTTACTATCAACATTGCTAAGGCTAACTACTATATCTTGATTTATTTTAGACTTCTTTTACATTAAATAGTGATCTAATACTTAATTTACTATATATTTTCCATTAATATGTCCACTTTTTTAAAGGAAAGAGTTCTCGAATTTGATACTATTTTATGATTTTCTGGATAAAGTTCTAGATTTTTTTTTCTAATTTATTTCATTTAAAGTGATTTATTTAATTAGTTTACTTTATTAGTTTGAATCTTTCATTCTCTTTGATTTAGGAGATCTCTCTACATTTAGCTTTAAACTCAGGTTTTCTTCATATTTTATTGATGTTTCTTAATTTAAAGTCAATGAAAAATAATTAGAGCTCATATTTTTTATATTTTTTTAGAGAGAGTTAGAGAATTGAGAATATCCAGATTATTTATAAGAAGAATTAATATTTTGCTACGATTATAAAGTTTTTTGTTGGGTTTCGAGCAATATTTAATCACTATGGCAAGTCTAAACAGGCTAATTAGATTAGTAGTATTTCATATATTTCTCATACAACCTTTTCTCAACTTGTTTTTATTTAAAGTAATTTATCGTTTAAATAAATTCGTCTTTTGAAGTTGATTTAAAATACTTCATCCATAAATTCTTAGCTATTTAGATATCACGTTTTATCAAAGGGATTTGTATTTCTATTAATTTTCCTGATTTAACTTTAATTAGTGATGTTTCATGATTCTTCTTATAGCAAATGTTATAAATTTTTGAATTGCATTTCCATATTAATACAAATGTTAATATTGGTAATAAGATTTAAAGAAGTAAAACAATTAATACTGAAATAGGTATCCTATTTACACAGATTTATAAATAATCTAGAACTTCTTCATAGCCATCTGAAGCAACTATCTTCAATTCAATATTTTTATACCAAAAATTATATGGAGGTGTTCCCGATAATTGTCGTGAGCTTGAATCGAATTCTAACCAGTATCCACTTGATAATTGTTTATAATCTCCGCTTTCATCCTTTATATAAGCAACAAAATGTAGGTCTTGACTATCATCGTCAAGGAATAATAAGTAATTTATTTTGTAAGTAAATTATTCTAATATTGCAACAGATCCTTCAAGATATTTCTTATCAAAATCACTTTATAAACTAAAATTTGGGTTTAAATACGGCTGTTGATTTACTGATATTACAGTAGATTAATTTGCATAGAATTTTTTTATTACAGTATAATTTATAGAGTCATTTACTTCCATCATTACTTGAATTATAGAAATTTCTGCTCTTGTAGCTATTTTTATACCAATTGTTAAAATCTTATTAATTTCATCTAAATCTCCCTCTAACAATATACAGTTTTATTATTCATTTAAAGCTATAAGTATGCCTGGGTAATTTTATTCAACAAATTTAGCTTATTTTCTGTTGATAGTTAATTTCACCGATACAGAATCAGAGAAGGAATTGATAACCTAACCTCTAGATTAGATATTTATAAACAAAGAATTTTAAATGTAGAGTGTTACAGGGTAGTGAATTATTTTATTTCTAAGAACATATTTAATTGAT
Organism: Tetrahymena borealis; assembly: GCA_000260095.1. NCBI lineage: Eukaryota > Ciliophora > Oligohymenophorea > Hymenostomatida > Tetrahymenidae > Tetrahymena > Tetrahymena borealis. Next base: position 215,588 of record JH651274.1, on the reverse strand, counting down.
TCGAGAACATCAGGGGGATATACCAAATCACCTTAATTACTGTCTTCTAAATAAGTACTTGCTATCTTTTCATTTAAGTATCTTGATTGTGCAATTATTTTCTTCTTCTTACAGTCATTGAAAATTTATAATGAAATATCGCTTGTGATTCCTAATGAGTTGTTGATAAAATCTTAAGCATTAATTCTTTCTGAGAATTTAAATATTAATTATATTTCTTTTATAAGTATTGCTTATTTATCAGATTCTGTTTAATCTACTAAATCCTATATTTCTCTTTAATTTAAAGCCTTTTTACTAATATATAGAGCAGCACTAAATTCGTTTTGAGACAAAGTAATCCACTAAGGAAGTTCCTTAATTAGTTAATTATCATTGTATAAAGCACCCATCAGCATTATTTAATTTTGTGGGTAAATAGAACTTAGTAAAATTTGAATATTCATTCCTACTTACAAAATTACTTTAGACTGGCTATTTGGAGGGTTCATTGATACTTTTTATTACTAAAAGGATTCTTTAAGTTCTTACAGCCAAATAATATCAGTATGAAAAATAAGTTAATTTATTAGAGGGATTTACACAATTCCTTAAGGTGTAATAATATAGCTAGTTTATTCATCCTCTGCTAAGCATACATCAAATGCGTAGTTGTTAGAGTCTTCTTATTAAAGAGATTAAAGTACACTAGGATTATTTCTATCTCTAAAATCTATTAAGTATAATTATCCTCTTTAAAGTGATGTTGTTAATATAAATTTATCCTATTATAATAGCTTGAGGTGTAAAGACAAACCCTCAGTCTTAACAGAACTTATCCAAACTGGTTAGTTAGGATTTTTCTCTATGCTATAAATATTAATTCCATAAAACCTGTCGATACTTAAAATATTTTTCCAATCGGAAGTTAGTATTATATCTTCGCCGCCTTTAGTGTATACAATATTGACTTAAAGTGGTTTATGAACATCTTTAATGTCATAAATCACAAATCCTAAGTATCTATAACTACAATATAAAAGTTTTTCATCTTATCCAATATATAATTTTTAAGCTGAGGCATTTATTTCTTTTTTGCTAAAATCATATGTAATAGATGTTAAAAATGTTGGATTTAATATATCTGTTATGTCTACTACTATAACTCCAGCATACCCACTAGCTATAAAGAGAGTATTCCCATCTTTTGTCTGTTTAATACAGTTCATTTCAGAATTAAGAATTGGAGATGTAAATACTGATAATTGTTAAATATTTTAGAAGTTATTAGTTTATTTGTAAAATTAAAGTATTCCTTCTCCATAACTTATAATGAAATACTATTTATCATTAAGTATTTTAACTTCATGGATGCTTTATTAGGCATTCAAATCTATCTTCTAGATTACTTCTAAGTGCTTACTACTAGAATTTATGCTTAGAAAATAAACTCCATTCTAATTCTATGTAGCTATAAGGATATTATCTCCTGAATAACAATTCCAAGATTAGTTGATTTATTAATTTTATTGCAAAGGATATAAATAGTTTTAATATAAATTGAGGATATTCGGTGTATCTAAATTCAGATTAGGCTAAATTCGCTAAAAAACACTAATAACTTTATCTGAAATTAATAATAACAAACTTTCATCTTAATTTAGAACCATATAATTTACAATTTAATTTACGTTAATTATTTAAAAAATAGGAAATCCTTTTCTTTCTGAAATGTCTAAAATATAAATACCCTAGGTGTTGAGGATGGTTATAAAATAGTTCTTATCAGAGGTTAAAAATACCTAAGCGGAACTTGAAATCAAATCTTTTTAAGAATAAAGTTCTATCACATTACTTTGATCACAAATTCCAGTTTATAAACAAGTTTCTATATTAAATTAGCTTAAGCCTGTTCTTAATCCCCAGGAATATAAGTATTTATCTTCAATAATTTCTATAAACTAAGTATCATCATTATTTGTTAGAAGGTAATTGCTTTTAAATTAATAAGGACTTGAAGGCTCATACACATTCTATATTTAATAGAATTAAATATTATATCCAGCTATTATCATCACTTTATTATTCGATGAAACTAAGACTTATTAAGGGTTTTTAGGACTTTATAGCTATTATAATAAAGAAATATCCTATTTCTCAATATTATATATAGAGATTTAATCCCCACCTTAAATTAAGAAGGATTATTTATTATCTTTAGAAAAATTAATTTGATAGGTAGGTTTATTGCTTGAAAATTGATTTATTAGAAATAACATTGTCGGATTGGCAGTATTGTAAATGCTAATATGCATATTTGAATCTGAAATCCATAATGTTTGATCATCCTTCTTCATTTTTACTAATACAACATTATTAATTTCAGGGTATACCTTCATCTATTCAAATTAACCTTTATTATTTATCTTTAAAATAATCAAACCGCATAAATCACTATTTAGGTAAAACATATTTTGATTGCCATCTATAGGAATAATATTATTCAATTCTTTTGTATTGCTGCATATTCTATTAAATGGTAAATCTACAAGTTATGATGTAGAAAATACAAATTTTTATAATAAATCCTACTTATTCTGAATATTTAATCCTTAAATAATCACTACTATATTAAAAATAAAGCATAGAATATGTTTAGTCATTCTTTCTCTTTTTCTTCTCCTTTTTCCTATCCTAAACTTCACTAAATTCTTATTTTTCTTTTTTCCAATGGCTTTAAGTTAATAATATTTCATTCAATATTACAGTTTTTATTGAAATAATTTGCGTTATTATGTAATATAAATAAACAAATTTAAAAAAGGAAATAAAATTTTTTCCTATTATGGATTGAGTAGAAATAGAATGAGCTTCAATTTAATCAATCCAATCTATCAACAAGCGCTATTATTAAGTCATAAATGATATTTAAATGAATATTGTGAATTGAAAATCGCGTTTAAATTCAGAAATTAAACAAATTCTCTGAATAGTACATTTAATAAAAAGATAAAATTTTACAATCTGTCTTCTTTAGATTGAAGATTTATTGTTACTATATAAATTCTGTTAAGGGTGGTTATTTAAATAGATCTAGCTACTAAATATTTTTATAGTTTGAGCATATTATAGATAAGCTACAAAAAATGTAATTAAAAAATAAATTATTTTACCTAAAATGTGTTTTATCATGTGTATTTTTAGTTATAGAATTTCATAATTAGTAAAAAATAAATTGATGCATAAATTTTTTTAAATGGAATGAATTTAAGAAGAGGAAATTTTCTTCAACATTTAATTAATACAAAAGGGATGAATTTTTTTTTTTTAACATAAAGTGTATTTGTTCTTATCACATTCCTGAAGAAACTGGTGAAATTCAACTTAATTAAAAGATGAAAAGGAGGATATATGCTTTTACTTTTTGAATTTAATAGTATTTTTTTTAATATTTTAATAAATTATATTTAGCCAAAAGCCATTATCATTTAACGTTATAAATTTCATTTTTGATAGGGAGTAAAAGTATATTCGTTAATATTTTATTTAATCTTTTTGTTTATACCTCATTTTCTAACTCAATAAATCTTAAATTTACGATTTATAATGTAACATTTTCAATACAATATAAAGAAGAAATTTTTTTAGTTAATTTGCAATAAAAATAAAAAATTTTCAAAATAATAATCAGTTTTTTAATTATCTAATGAGGGATTATTTATAGACTCGTTTACTGTTAGAGATACATAAGAATTTTTAAAATAAATTTGGATTATTAATGCAGTACACTACTATCTTCTATTTTATTAAAGACAATAACATATCTAATATAATTGTTAATTACATTTATTCCCCAAGCAAATTAAAAAACAAAGATAATTTTCAAGATTAAAATCATAAATTAAAATTGAATGACCACTTTTACTAAAAAGGTTTTCTAGAGTAGAGTGAATCTTGATTTCTAAAATATGTAGAATTTAATTTTCTTCTGAATCCATTAAATCCTTACATGTCATGTTAATATTTAATCAAAGATTCAATTAAATTGAATTGCGTTGGAGATACTAGTATTTTAAGTTTAAATAGGAGATTCATTATTTATTTTTACTTACATAAAACTAATCAATAATAAAAGAAAGTAAGGTTTAAAACTTTTAGAAATATTAATTATTGATTTTTGTGGCTATTATTGATTTATTATTTATTTATTTATTCTATTAAATATTATACTTGATTAATATTATCCTTTACTTCTCATAAAAGTTTAAAAATAATTGCTCTTATTTTTAAAAAACTTATGAGCCTATTTAAATATGCTAAAATTCGTCTAATTTATATTATTATTATTTTAATTAAGTTAGATTTAAATCTTAAATTTGGTAATTTATTTAATATTCTTTGTTAAAACAATTTTGACATGTGAATTTTTATATAATTAACAAATATTAATAATTAAAATATATTTTTAAGAGTAATTCTTCTATTCCAAAGATACTAGTTTTAATTTTTATTTGATAGAAAATTCAACTCAAGTTATTTTTTTTCTTTCTTCTCTATGCAAACAGTAAATCACCTGAAACAGTCTTAATGTCTAAAAAATGAAATAAAATCATGCAATTAGAATATGTTATTTATATTTTTGTAACAATTAGTAAGGAAAATTAATAAGTAGTTAATTTATGTAGAGTATTTTTCATTTTTATTTTAAGAATGAAGAAGAAATTGAAAGGATTAATCTATTAAAGAGAGATATTTGGAAAGTTAATTTGCTATACTGATCAAAAAATAGAATGAACTAGAGTGAGAAAATTAGATTTGCTTAATTACCATTCAAAATAATAAAGAAAGACTCAAGGCATAGATACTGCTTATTAATTTATTGCTATCATGTAATATTTAACCTCGAAAATTATTCATTCAATAACATTAATAAATAATTAACTTCAATTAAATCTATTGCTATAAATCAATCAAAGTCAATTGAAAGGAGATAAAAGATTGATACTAAAAATAACTTTTACAATTGGTATACTAAAGTACTTAGGATTACTTTATTAGAAGAAGGAAGTATTGACATCATAAGTAAAATGGGTGGATGCTAAAATTCAAGAAATTAAGTTACAGATGATATCTTAGTCACCAAAAATGAAAGACTCAGACTTGAAAACTTTACATCAAGGACTAATATTAGAGATGTGTATGTATTCTCTAGCGTTTTAGGAAAAGGAGGATTTGGTACAGTTAAATTAGCATCATTAAAGAGTGGGGTCAGTGATAAAAAAGTAGCTGTTAAGATTATCGAAAAGAGTCGCTTAAAATCTAAATTGTATATTCTTTTGAGAGAACTAGAGATTTTACGTTCTTTAGATCATCCTAACATCATTAAATTTTATGAAGTATATTAAGATGAAATGTTTTTCTACATTTGTATGGAATATTGTGCTGGAGGAGAGCTATTAGATAGAATTACAAAGGCTCGTAACTTTCGTGAATAAGATGCAGCCTTGATCATGGATAAATTATTTTCAGCTATCAACCATATGCATTCTAGAGGAATAGTCCACCGTGACATTAAACCTGAAAATATTCTATTTTTAAGCAAGAGTCCTGATTCAGAAATAAAGATAGTTGATTTTGGTCTTTCTATCAAATGTGATGGCATGAAAGACTTAAGCACAATGGTAGGCACTCCTCTTTATGTATCACCCAATGTACTGAGGGGCCGCTACGATAGCTCAAGTGATAATTGGAGTGCAGGAGTTATATTATATGTGCTTCTAGTAGGGTATCCTCCTTTTTTTGGTAAGAATAGAGCAGAAGTTTTTCGTAAAATAGAAAAAGCTTAGTATAATATGGAAGGTAATTAAATTAATATAGATTGCATTTATAGTAGCAAAAAGAGATTAGAATTTTTGATCTAAATATAGTAGAAAACTATTATAAAAAATGTTCTATACTGCTTAGATCAATACTTTTACTGATTAAATAATTACTATTGTGAATAATATAATAGCTTCCGTTTGTTAATTACTATTAATGAAATAAGCTAATAAATTTAAGCTTGAATTTATTGATTGCAAATATTATATTCAAAGAAGTGTGTCTTTTCTTATCTTACTAATGTTTTTTATTTTTATATTCATTAAATAAGGAAAGGAATGGGAAGTTGTATCTTAAGAAGCAAAAGATTTAGTGAGGAAATTATTAGTAGTTGATAGTAGCAAAAGGATATCTGCAGCATAAGCCTTGAAGCACAGATGGATAGTGAAGCATAAGAAAATATCAGAATGGACTTCTTTGAAGCACAACTCAACTGTTGGCAGTATTGATTAGATTGATCCTAAAATTCTCACAATGCTTTCGAACTTTAGATAACCTACTAAATTTAAGAATGAAGTTATGAAAATTCTTATTAACCAACTGAATGAAAAAGAAATAGAATCTCTCAAGTTTGCATTTAAATAATTAGATAAAAATCAAACAGGAGAAATCAGATTAGAAGAACTTAAAGAAATAATGGAGTAGAATGGGTATAAATAAACCAAAGAGTAATTAGAAAAGATTATTAGAAATATAAACCCTCATTAGGACGGAAAAGAATTAGTTATTGGTTATAGTGAATTTATTGCAGCAACTCTTGATTCAGTCGTATATTTAAAGTCTGAAAAGATTTGGTCACTTTTTAAATATTTTGATCCTTCCAATAGTAACTATATTACAATTACAGATTTGAAGGAAATTTTCTTAAGAAATGGTAGAAATATTCCTGAGGAAGAGCTAAAGCTAATGGTTAAAGAAGTAGATCCAAACAACGATGGTAAAATATCTCTTGAAGAATTCAAATAGCTCATGAAAGGAGAAGAAATAGATTTTAAGAGTTGATTTATTCTTTTAAATAGAAAATTAAAAAATGAAAGTATAACTTTTTGTCTATTTTTAGATATTAAACAATTCAAATAATGCATCAAATTAAAAAATTTATTCACAGAAATTACATATTCAAATTTATTAGTCATCTTTATATTAAAGGATAGCTTATTTAGTCAATATATTTACCTTTATTTTACATATTTTGTACATACAATTTACTTATTATCATTATCATATTTTTATCAATCATTTTTAATATTTATTACAGAATAAGAATAACGCCAAAAAATCATTTAAATTAACTATTCTACTCAACCTCTCTTAAAAAATAGCAGTTTTTATGAATATAATTCATTCAGTAATTCAGTAGGAAAAAAACTTAAAAATAGAAAATTTGATTTTTAGATTTGAAACTTTAATCTTTTCTTTTGTTAAATTAAATTAATAAAATGTTCAATAATTTAATCAAAGCAAGCAAGCAAGCAGGAGTAGATTTATCTTGGATAAAAATAATATAATTTTATACATAAGAAAATACTATAATGTAAGTTATTTGTTAAATTATTATATAAGTTTATAATAGTAGAATTTGTTAGTTATTTGATACAAGATTTATATTACTCTCAGAATTAATTCTCAGTTTTTAATTATATTCATAAGATTTTGTCTTCTTTTCAGATTAGTTTATACAAATTCTAAAAAGAGGGATTCAGCTGTATGAGTAAATGCTGATGTTTATTCCCAGCCATTGCATTATTTGTTTTCGTCTTACTATGAGATTTCCTCTTTGGAATTATTTTCTTTTTAAATGGCTTGTTTTGTTAAAGGTTCCTTCCTTGTGTACTTTTTAAAGTTGATATGATTAGAGTTAGGATTTAAATTTACTCCACTTAAGATAATTGGAGAGTTTTGTGTCTCTTTATTTTAAATCTATTACTGATTAACTGTAGTATCTTTGTTGAGGGTAGGAGACCTAGTAGAATCTCTTTAATCTTCTATAATGCCATTAGTTTTACAACATTATCTTTTTGCATTATTTGATTAATTTTAGAATACTTTTTGTATTTCATATTCTTTAACTTAAGTTCGAGGGTTTTTATTCAAACTGTTAATATGTAATATTAAACTTTATTAGTCTTTTTATTCAGAATGATCATTCCAACATTAAAAATTAGGGTTTTATGAATTTTCTTCTTGCTTTTTAGGTTGCACTTAACTTCCTTTTAAACTCAATGGGTGTTAAGCTTATCTTTCTTTCTATTACTTTAGGGTTTTTATTATTTTTTCAATATTAGCACGACCAAATTGATTTGTAAGTGATTAACCTTTTATCTAAATATTTTAAAGATGTTTAATCTAATTAATTGCATCGGATGATTTATTCTAAAGTTTATTTAGCAACTTTTAGCTATTCTTTGCCTACTTAAAGAATAAACCATCTTAATGATGAATAAATCTATCCTTGTTTTCAAAATACTCGTTTTAAGCAGGGATAGAAATATCTCCATTTTTCTACTATTCATTACTCAAATTTCTGTCTTATTAGTCATTTTTGTGAATTTGTTTTAAAATTAATCTAAGGATTTGGTTGGATTTTTGCTTATCTTGCTATTCTTCTTAAATCTAATTCTAATCAAGATCATTATAAGTTAAGCTAGATAGAGAGTCATTATAATTTTAACTTGATTGCATAACTTTTGTTTGTGATTTAATTTATTCAGGATGAATAAATGATTTATTAGTATTTTGTCTTACCCTAATTTCACAAGAACGAGTTCTAATAGAAGATTAATTTGTAGTGAAATTCCCAAATTGAGGAAGAACTTCGCTTCTTTTTATGATTGAAGTATCTTGCTATGTCATAAAGTTATTATTTTAAATGGAGAACTAATTTTCCTTAGATTCATTGCCAGCTGTAAACAAACCCTTAATTTATCTACCTTTTACAATATTTTTATTTTCGAATCTTTTATCCTCTTGAATTTCTCCATTCCATTACGAGATTAGTGGATATTTTCTCTCTTCGAATTACCTATTAATGAAAATAAAGTATAAAAATTAGTTTACACTTATTTTTATCTAGCTAAGTAGTTCACTAGAAAAGAATTCTAAATACCAATTCTAGTTTTTATAAAAAATCTATTTATCATAATAAATTATCTTACATATATTTATCATCTAATTATGGTTATTTTGAGATGGATCTGAATATCCTTCCAGAAGCGCTTTAACTTGGTCTAGAAATACTACTATGATCAATAGATTAATCTTTTGATACCATTTCATCTTATTCTGTTTTAACTTAGTAATTCCAGTCAGTTTTGACTCCAGCATCTCTATTTTAAGAATTTTGTAATCCAAATTAATGCCCAGCTCTCATTTTATATTTTATTTCATTTGGAGAGTCAACAGAAAATTGACTTATTTACTGATTTTTACCTTCCCTTTATTTTTTCTTATTTTATAATTCTTCATTATCTCCAGTAGATGATTGATTGAGTAATTATTCTACATTAGAAGAGGCTGAATCATTCAAATAAATACTTTAAGCAGGTCGAAATATTTGGCTTATCTTCATAATCTACTTAGATTTTTATATGAATCTTATAAGAGGCCTTTATCCTAATGATTTTACTGGATAAGTTTAGTTAGAAGGGATTAAATTTTATGTTGGTTTTTATGGTGTAAATTTTTTTTAGAGTTCACTCATCATGATAGCTTGATCATCAAACTAATTAATTACTTCCACATTTTCTTATTAAGCCTACTTCAATTAACGATTTTGCTTTAAATGCTTCTATAAAATAGTTATACATGCAGCAACTTTTGCTACTTTTCTTGTTGCTGGAGTTTAGTACTATTTGTATTCACTCATTTCTAAATATTATTTATTTATTGAGCCTGTAATCTTACTCCCTTTAATTAACTAAAATCAAATATTAATTTAATAAGTAAGATAAAGATATTGAAACTCTCCAGTAATTCAAGATTTTTGAGAGATGAGATTTACTTTATAAATATTAACTATCTATCTATTAAAAATCAATGACTAGAATTATATTTTTAATAAAACCTTCAATAACTAATTACTTGATAACCATTCATAACCAAGTAATTTTATCTAATTACTTCAATTGGCTACTCACTATTTTATTATAAATTAACTAAGAATTTCCTTTTTTATTATCTAATCTATTTTAAAAGGGGTAAAAAACATTTTAGTAATTTAAACTTTATTTTATTATTATTATTATTAATATATTTTAATTTTTTATTTATTTCTTTATACATTTAATTTATTTTAGATATTTCTTAAAATTACATGAAAGGGAGAGTAGGATTTAAATTAGGAAATTTTTCTTTATTTTTTAAATTCTTTTTTGCTAATAATATACAATTCAAAATTATGGTGTTAAAATTGTTTACACAATATTTTAATCAATATATATTCAAATGTATTTTACAATAATATAATATTAATCCATTTATTTAAATTAGGTATTTATTTCTTATTAATAATCTATCTTTCATTAGTTAATTCATCATTCACTATCAAATTTAAATTTTAAAGAACATTAAAATTTATAAATAATGTTTGTTAATTTTTACCTTAACTCCATCACCACTAATCTCTTTATTTTCATTATTTAAGATTATATAACCTATAAATTTTCTGATCTTTTATTTGAAATATTTAAAAATTAATATAATAAAAAATAATAAAATGGATACTTTAAATAAATAATGAATAGACAAAGAAAATAAAATAATAAAAATCTTACTCTAATTAAATTGTTAATATAGTAAGTTATGAGCAATTTCCTAAAGCAGACACTAAATCACAAGCACCTTGATCTTCAATGCTAGTGCCTCTATTATATTTAAAGAGTTAAGAAAAATAAATAAAATAGGAGAGAGAATAGATTTGTGTTGAAAAGTGGAAGAAAATAAAATAATATAAAATATTACTCTAAATCAAGAGTTAATGTAGTAAGTTATGAGCAATTTCCTAAACCAGACACTAAACCGCAAGCACCTTGATCTCCAATACTATTGTAGCTATTATATTTAAAGAGTTAAGTAAAAAACAAAATAGGAGAGAGAATAAATTTGTGTTGAAAAGTGGAAGAAAATAAAAATAATATAAAATTTTACCTTAATTAAAGAGTTAATGTAGTAAGTTATGAGCAATTTCCTAAACCAGACCCTAAACCACAAGCACCTTAACCTCCAATCTTATTGTTGCTATTATATTTAAAGAGTTAAGTAAAAAACAAAATAGGAGAGAGAATAAATTTGTGTTGAAAAGTGGAAGAAAATAAAATAATATAAAATTTTAC
>JH651274.1:37327-202145 GCA_000260095.1 Tetrahymena borealis | reverse complement strand
AAAATAAAATAATATAAAATTTTACCTTAATTAAAGAGTTAATGTAGTAAGTTATGAGCAATTTCCTAAAGCAGAACCTAAACTACAAGCACCTTAATCTCCAAAATAATTACGGCTTTTACAATTAAAGAAATTTTCGAAATCAATAAAAAAAAATTATTGCAAATATTTACCAATAATCAAGAGCCAATTTATTTGCTAAAATATTTTATTGAATCTACTTTTAATTGATAAAAAATAAATTTTTTTAATATTATTTTAATATAAGGCCTTTACATTTTTAAATTAGTCTTCCATCATTTTTACTATAGAATATATTTCTACACAAAGTATTCCTTACAAATTTTAACTAAATTGTTCAATATTTAATAAAAATTAATAATATATAGGAATATGAGGGTCCTAGCACAAAAGAAAAATACCCTCTCCCATCCCTACAGAAAATCCAAATTTTATGTGCGCATTTTAAACTTTTTTAATTTTTTTTTTTGTGCGCAAAACAAGCTATTTTACTCTTTTTAATTAGTGCGTGTGCACATTGTGCGTGCTTTTACTATGGATTCAATCTATCAAAATCTGAATCTTCTTATTTGAGATTTTCTTTTATAAAAAATATCAATCTGTTTGTTTAATTTAAATTAGAAAATTCTTTTCAGTATTTATTTATACTATTAATTTATGAACGAATATGAGAGTAAATAAAAGGATTAATTTTTTATTAATTTAAACTTCTATTTATTAAACGCATATAAAATATATTAAGTTCTAATATTACAATATCAGATTTTATTGGTTTTTTTATAATAGATAAACAACCTATCTTTTCTTTTTTTTTAAATATTCTTTAAACACCTAACTAATTAGGTTTATTTATTTTTTCCTCTATTAATAAAAGATGAAAATATAAAAATTATTAAACCACACATCACTAGCGAAACAAATAGAAAAACGAAATTATCTATAATTTATCTACTATTTTATGTAGAATTGAAGTTAAAAAATACTATGGCCAATTAAAATTTTAAAATGAACTAACATAATTACTAAACTAATTGTTCTATTACTTGCTTAAAATACATTTATATTCATATTAAATATGTTAAATTAACTTCATTTATTTTTTAAAAATAAAATTCATTTGATAAATACTGTCTCTTTACTAAATTAAAGTGCTTACACAAAAATAAAAATGCAAATGTACACTTTAATTTAGATTCATTCATTCATTTTTTAATTTATTAATCTTTTTGATTTTTAGCTAGAGAAGATGAGTAAAGGATTATTTGATTAAATAGAAGGTATTGGTAACCAAAATAGGAGAGTAAATTTTCCGAAGGGGAAAAGAAAGAAAGAAAAATTATTGAGAATTTAAGATAAGAGTTTTAATCAACTGAACTTCTATTAAGATAATAAATTTATAAAAATGGTTCAAAGGGAATGTAACTAAAATGTAAAATCAATCAATAATTTTGTTTATATAAATAAAAGATTGTAAGATATTATGAATTTATATTGATCATTCAAATTTATTAATTTTTATTACCGAATTTATCAAATATATAAATTTATCAACATAAAGTTTCAATACATATTAAAAATGAATAAATTGGTAAATTTATCTCATAAATTTTTTATAAATATTAATTTTGTTTCTATTAGTTTTAAATATATTGAAAAAGTTTATCATAACTTAAAGCTATCTTGTATGCAACTCATTTATTATCTATTGCTATTACTTCCATAAGATGATTTACTAAAATTTCTTTCTTAAGTAAAATCTAATTTAGAATTTAAAGAATAGTAAAATAGAATATTCTTCTTAAAGAAAAATAAATAAAATATACTTAAATACAAATAATCAAAAAAGATAATTCAAGTTTTTGCATTACTTCTAATTTTTTAAGCTTTATCTAACGGATTTCTCATTTCTTTCTCTTAAATTTAGTTAATTACAATTTATACAAATATTACTTTCATTTTTTATTTATTAGTTAATGTTATTAAATTAATTTAAATTCATACCAAAAAATCAATAAATTGATATATAGATATTAATAAACAATCATAAACAGTAAATATTAAACTGTTTTAATTATTAGTAAAGATAATAATTTGGAGGTAATTAACTAATTTTAAAATGTAATTTTATTTATTAAAAAAGTCATTAATTTAATATTATTTCTTATTGCTATAATTCTTACTGTGTTTATGAGAGCTGGTTGAATTCGTCATGAATGCTAATTTATTCAGTGTTTTCGCTCATTGCCTCTGTTATGTAAGAATCTTTAGCAATTTTTTATACCAATTTTCTGAATCTTTTAAGATTTTTTAGCTTTCTTTCTGTGTATTTTTTGAATCTGAGTATTTTTAAATATCTTACTATAAACTGATAGCATTTATAATTTTGTAGTTTGTAAAGATGAGGTTGTAATATAGAAATAGTTATAGAGAATATCATATAAGTTAAGTATAATAGAGAGAGGATATTGGCAGTAATTATTACAGCAGTTTAAAATATTTCATATTACGAGCTACTGCTATGCTTTTCATATAGAGCTAGTTATTGTTATTCTAATTCAAAGTTAATCATATAAGCTATTAAAAATAAACAACCAATTACAATAGATTTGATTTCCATTTCATTTAGCTTGTGAGTGACATATGGTTTTTTCTTTACTAAAATAATTAAATATAATATTAATACAGCAAGCGTAGCATATCCGATCAGTTAAGTTGATGATAAGAAACTATATAGAGATAAAATTAAGAGGAATTTTACGAATAACCTTACATATTCCCAATAGTAAAATTCTTATTTATAATCAATATAGAGAAATCCTAATAAAAATCGACAGCTTATTTTATCAAGATTATTACGGTTTTTATACAAGAAATAAAATAGAACTCCGGGAATACCAATAGAGTATACAGCAAGGAAAGGACCTATAAAAGAAAAGAGAAAAGCCAAACGATTAGGATCGCTACATTCGATATTAAAATCTAGTATAGAAAACGAGTTTCCACTACTAAATTTTCTGCAAAGCATACCTGAAACTAGTACATCAATTACTGGAATGCAAAAAAGTGAAGTAAAGCCATAAGAAATCACTAAAGAGGCAGAATATTATAATGACTTAAACTTAGATTTACGAAAAATAAACTTTAGTAGGCTAGGGATTAGAGAAATGAAGACAATAATGAAAGGAGCTATTGTTATAATAATTATTTTTTTATACATAATGGTGTCATTCTCTCTAGTATCTTAGACTAAGAAGCAATCAAATGAAAATACAGAATTTACAACTGGATTATAAAATTATTGTTAAAAACTAAAGATGCTTTTCCAAGTATAAGAACCATAAAAGTATGATGAGATATTAATGATTTATAAATAAAATGATAAAATTCTTATGTATGAACCACTTTAGCCAAGTCTATAATATGATTTGCCAAAATATAATATTTTCATTTCTGAGAGATACTTCTTATACACAAAATTTCTCTACTATCTAAAATTGGTTGTAAAAATTATGAGGATAGCAATAAAGACGATAATTAGAAGGAAAATTATCTTAACTATATTGTATTTGATTGCATCACATCTTGTGCAGGAATAAATATTTGTCCTACTATAGGAACCATCTCCTCTTTGATTACTTAAATCACATTCCAAACACTCTACACCAATATGCCCTACTGAACATAGATTATCACCTAATTATTTTTAATTTATCGTTTCATAAATATAGTTTTTGAAAATCTTAAATAAATAAATTTAAATTACCTGTAGAATTTCCACCAATACAATTCTGTTATCTGATTGAACATGGAAAAATTTAATTTGAATCTACTGTGGAATTTTCTCTCCAGAACCCTTCCTTAAGGTCTGAGTAATCTGCATAGCAACGCTTGAAGTAATCCTTAGGACAGGGAAGGCACTTTGTAGGAATTTTTTAGCTTTATGTATTATTAACAATAGAGTCCACACAATATTAGCAAAACGTTTAACCTTTAAAGGATGACTATATCATTCCATTTGTACAATTAGAAGATATATTAGAAAAAATACCAAAACTATTCTAAAATTTTTTAGTATGGTTATACAGGAAATAAGCTCCCTATAATTGAGATTAACTGTTATCTTAAAGAATCGAAAATGAAAAAAAAAATTAATTGGCTTCTAATGGTATAGAATTAATAGTCTAGATTTGTTAAGAGCTAAATATATCCATACCAAAAATTTATGGAGTTAAATCATTTAGATTTTCATTTACAATTTATGGATCTAATTTGTTAATCCATTCTCCATCAACACTAAATTAAAGAATAATAAAATAGGTCAATCCATTATATATCTAATTAACATAGAGAATGTTCTCCCTTTCTTAATCATATTAATAAGTGTAATTTATAATTTTATAAGGATAGTCAAAATACTAGTTAAACTCAGAAAATTAAGTAATTTTTATTCTATCTATACCTTTACATGTATTATTCCCTTATATTGCAGCCTTATTTTTATCAAAAACTATGCCATTTATATTGTCTTCTATACCTTAAGTGGAATAAAATCCTCCTCCAAATAATGAAACATTTTCTCTTACTAGTACATTAACAGCTTTAATTATTGTTCCTCCAAAAACAGCTCCTGCAGTGAAATAACTTTCATTTTCTATTAATGATACATTTTCTAAAGACAGTTTACTTTCTGTAAAGATTGCTCCTCCATTCTTTAAAGAAATAAATTAAGAGATTGATACGTCTTTCAAATAAGCTATTTAGCAATCTAAATAGGCAAATCCTCCATCTGCTTAGGAATTTAATCCTATAGCTTTAATTTAATTGAGATATACTTTAGAGTACTATTCTGAGCCAATATAAAGGATACCACCTTAAATTCCAAAATTCTAAACTTATGAATCAAAAAATAATAAATTAAAATTGAATTAAGTCATATTAACTGAATTAGCATTATGAATAAAAAACAGACCTCCATAAAGACTTTTAAATTAGCAAGAAGGATAAATTAAGGAGGTTGTATTAATTATATGTATAGAAGTAATATTTGTCAGAGTAAGTAAGCCACCTTAATTAGATTAAAAATTCAATTTAGAAGTAAGGGAAATATTTTGAATAGAAAAGTCTATCAAAGAGTCAGCATATATAATTCCATTGCTTCTACTCATAAAATTGATTTCAGCAAGATCTACATTATTTATAGATAAAGTACTTTTTTATATATCTCCATTAACTCTTGGCCCTTAGAAAATAAATATTCCATTTGAAGACCACAAGCTATTTAAATCAGATTTGTTAGGTGAATGTATGTTGACAGAGTTAATTATTGTTGATTTACTACTCTGGTTTACCAAAAATATGCCATCTTGAACTTAATAAGAATAGATATCAATCCTATTAATTTACACATTCTAAAGTCTAAATGGTAAAATTTTTGAATTTTCATTTTAGCAGCTCAAATCCAATATTCTCTATACAAACACTTAAAAAAATAGTATAAAAATAAAATAGAAAAACTAAAATGAATGATTTTACAGTTTTTATATCTGTCTAAGTCTCCAATATCTGTTACAATATATGATGAAAGAGTAATATTATCTATAAATATCTTAGAATCTTAATCAGTATTTAGAGAATTCTATTAATTAAGCTTAGAACACATGTAAAACAAGACATTTTTGAAATATTTTAATTTTATTATGTTAATATTGATAATACGTAAGGTTATATATTAATCAAAAATCAAAAATCGAGAAAGGATAAAACCTAACTTTAATTGAATATCTATATTAATATTGTTTATTGTTATACTTGGTGCTGTAAATTTTACATCACTAGATTAACTAAAATCCTTAATTTAATTATTTTAAAGATAGGTAAAATGATCAATACTAATACTATTCCTACTATCTAGAGATATTTTAAATCTACTATAGGATTTGATTTGATTAAACTTAGCTTAGGAGATATTAATAAAATCTTCTATATTTCTTATTATTAAAGTATAACTAATAATTTCTTCAGTAAATATTATTTAACTATCCATTTAAATATTATTAATCTAAATGCTTTTCACATTTTCTATCATTATATTATATTCTGGTTTATCTTATTTAAGAGAATAATCATTTATTATCTATAAATCCTTAATAATAATATTCTCTCCATTATTAATTTCTATCCAATTTTGATTATTTTGATCAGATTGTATTATTACATTTTATAATAATATGGTTGAAAATTCTAAATTCTTGACCTAAATAAAAATTATACTACCAAATATTTGCTGATTCTTGATAATTATATTTATATTTTCCTTATCAGAGTTTTCGCAATCAGCAATTATATTTGAATTGGAGTCGCATGATACAATAAACCCTTAATCATATAGAATTTGTTTGATTAATTTATCACACTTATCTAATAATAGTTTTTTTTTTGAAAAATAAAATTAAGTTAAATATGCTAAATCAAAACTACTTTACCATTTCCAAAAGAATTTTATATTTGAAATATAAATATTAAGATTCCAATTAGTTTTTTAATGTGTTTCATTTACCTTATCTTATATTTTTTGTGTATTAAAAGCTTTAGATTTTTTATTATATTGAATTTCTTTAATTGCGAAATAATCAATTAAGATTTTTTTTTTTTACTTTTTTGTTATTTCTTTATCAGTGGCTAATATAAGAAATGAAGAAATCTGGATTTAGTTATTATTATTACCACTACTAAATTAATCAAACATTGAAAAACTTTTATAAAAGAATATGATTTGGTTACTTTCATGCAAATTTTGAACTAAATCACTTTTATCTCATCAAAAATTAATAGAAATCAATCACAATACTTTAAAAAGTTAGTTACTAATCATTTAATATCTTTTGAACACTATGGTTTTTATAGATACAGAATAAAATGTAAATTTCTCTAAGGTTGTCATTGAATTTAATTAATTAATTATTTTTTAAATATTTTCTAATCTAAATTATGGTTGAATCAATCTAATTTAAAGTATATCTGCTAAACTGTTCACTAGAACATTTTCTTTATTACATTTTATTGACTATCTTTCATTGATGATAAACGAGTGATTTTCTCCCTTCTATTAATACTTTATTTATCTTAGATTAAATCCTTATAAACAGTTTATCTGAAAAGCAGTATATTTTTTATTTTTCAAGAAGTATACAATGAAAATGCTAAATAGTTTAAATAGTGAACCAAGTATTATAAAAGTAATATAAAGCTCTACTATTTCTTAACATATAAAGTCATAGTTAAATTACTGAACTAGTCATTTAAGAAAACATATAGTAAAGGATATTATTACAATATGTTAACTACTATAACAAAAAACTATTAAGATTAGTAGTATGATTACTAATTATTTTCAAACTATTCAATTGTATAGAACAAAATACATACTATCTAAAA
The DNA here is from genome assembly GCA_000260095.1 of Tetrahymena borealis. Taxonomy (NCBI): domain Eukaryota; phylum Ciliophora; class Oligohymenophorea; order Hymenostomatida; family Tetrahymenidae; genus Tetrahymena; species Tetrahymena borealis. Next base: position 194,690 of record JH651274.1, on the reverse strand, counting down.
TAAGTGTAATTATATATCTTTATTCCATTTTATTTCATCTTTATGTTGTATTATAGCTACTACATCAATATAACTAATTATATAATAAAGACTGCTAAAGAAAAATATTCTATATATAAATAATACAATTTAGTATTATTATAAGAAAATATATTACTAATTGTCTCAAAAATTCCCAATAAATAAATTTACTTTTATAATCTGTATAAAAGAATCCTATAATATACCTGCAACTAATTTTGTAAAAATTATTGCAGCAACGAGCTAGAAAATCAAAGAAAATAAGAGAGAGAGTGAGAGCATAAATCACTAAAAGAGATACTATAAATAACCAAATAAATTAAATTCTACCTAAATCATTATTTTCTAAAATAAATTTAATGATAGCATATGATTCAAAATTGTTAAAGGTTTTGCAAAAAATTCAAGAAATAAGGATATCAACTACTGGTATATATAGCAAAGAGAGTAGTTAAAGCTTAAGAAACAATCAGTGAATCAGAATAGGTAAATTTACCGAAAAATAATTTTCAAAACAATCAATTACCCACTATTTTTAATAATAAATTAAAGATAAATTAAAGATAAACTTATACTATTTTTATTTGTAAGTTATGAATTAAGAATTAATTTGAGGTATGTTAAAAAGATTTATAAAAGAAGGTATACTTGAGAAATTTCAACCTAAGTGATTCTTAAATTTTTACAGAGTATGAAAATACTTAAGAGGAATTTAATGTAATTTGGTTTATCCAAATACTGTTTTTTAGTGAATAATATTTGGAGTAACATTCTTCAAAGTAATCTCTAGAGCATCAAAAACAGATAGTAAGAGAATTTAGGGTTTCAACAAAGATAAAAAATATCTATATAAATCTGTTTAGAAGCAATTTTGCATTCCTTGCTCAATAATAAGTGCATTTTCAAAATTCTAACTTTCTCATGGTCTACAAACAATTTATTGCTTATATTTTAGTGATCCCATGGAATATTGCGTTCATGATATATAACCTTTTTAGATTTTGCATTTTCTAAACCATATCTTTAAAGAGTATCTATTTAAGCATATTAGAAAGGAGTGTATCCTTTCTATCCTTTGCATTTAAATCTGCATAGTATAAAACGAGTAAAAATATCATATTAATACCATCAAATTTAAATGTAAATATGCCAATACTGTATTCATCTTATGAAGGGCAGGTTACATAACCTTTCTCTAATAAAATTATATATTTTTCTAGTTTTAGTAATAATCATTATTATATTTAGTAGTTTCAGTTTGTGCTTTTAAAAAAAAAAGAAGGAATATTTAATAAAATAATATTTATTATTTTAATTTATTTAACATCAGATGTGTAGACAAGCGATAATTGATATATTTCATTATTTTATTCATCTATTTTGGAAGAGTTAATTCCTTTGTTTTTCTATTGGTTTACCATAATTTTTTTTTGTTAAACTTTCTTGTTAGAATTGACAAATTCTATTGAAAAAATGTTAGAACCTTCACTTTTTTATTTCTGCAAATGTTGAATTTATTAAAATTCTCCTTAATAGTGATCTTCTTTAACAGGATTATTTAATTTTTTCTTTTCAAAGTAATTGAGGATAGTTTAATAAATTTAATCCTCTTTTTATCGATTTCCAAATTCTTAAGAAAATCTTGGCATTTTTAATCTATTTTTTATTTTCATCAAACTAGGATTGTATGTATTCATTCTTATGACTTAAAAATGTTTCTCTATGATTGTAAAATATATTTTTAACTGTATTATAAGATTTTAAGATATTTTCTTCTAAAATCAATTCAATAGAGCTCACAATATCGTCCTTCTCTAAAATACTAATTGCTTCTTTCATAAAATTTTTATCTATAAATTTATGTCATAAATTAGTTCTGTATTAATATCCTAAACACTGGTATTCTTTAAAATCAGACTCAAAAACAAATGAATTGTTGTACTTTGGTTTAATTTTTTCTTAGAGTTTTTAAAGAAGTTTTAGGAATTCTATTCTCTAATTTATTATTTAAAGCATCTGTCATGGAAGTTGGCTAATGGTTGATGATATTAGATTGTTATGTTATTTGCTCTAAATGATTTATAATTATAAAAGTTTGATACTTCCTCATCGATATATTAGTTGGTATCTCTATTATCAGATAAATTTTAACTATTGTTATCAAATTAAATAGTTCTGTTAGATGGCTCTTTCTTACTAGTTACTTACCCTCTTTTTTCTTATTACCTATTAATTTTTTTTTACTAATATTGTATCTTCATTTAATATAAGCTGCATGGGTTGTTGTTCTTCTTTATTGGTATAACTCCTCCCTTTTTATAGATTAGTTTATCCACAAAAAATTTAGTTGTAGAAATTATTAACTACTATAATAATCATATTTTTTAGGTTATTTTCTAAATCACTATAAAAGGTTTTAGGTTTTAACCACATGAATTAATATTTTTAAGTTTTTTCTCTTTCTAATTGAACTTATCTTTCAATCTTATATAGAATTTAATTTTTTATATATCTTTATCTCTAGTAATATGTAATGTAGGCGAAAAAAATAATGTTAAATATTTTTCTATAAAATTAAATTGAATACAGCCAAAATATTTTTTAATCTATCTTAAAGTAATTTATTAAAATACATAAAAATAATGATGAGTAAATTTCAACATCACATTATATAATCAATTGAATATTAGTAAAAATTATTTTAACTTAAAAAGAAATTCTATAAAGAAATGAATACATTTATTTCATAATATTAATAGTAATATTGAAAAATAAACATTTAGAATTATATAAAGAAACAAAGCTAATTAATTAATATTGTTTAAAGCAAATAAATAAATTAAACTAAATTATTTTTCCTTTTTGGACATACCTTTAGTTACCATAACTGTTTTTTGAATTAAAGATTTATAAAAACATTTTACTTCACTGCCATAATCATCAATTTGCTCAATTTGATTGCAATAATTTACCTTATAAATAATTATTTCTTTTTCTTATTTTTAAGAAATAAAAGGTATTAAAAGTAAAATGATTTCTATTTATACCTTTTTATGTAAAGAGGAGTTTGAATATTAAAATTTGAATTTACAAGGAACTAAATTTTATATAAGCTATTTTACTAATTATTAAATGTCTTTCTTGATTTTAATTTCAATTTAAAATTTAGATCCAAAAAAATTTAAAAATTAAAGAATTTTTCATAAATAAAACAGGTTGAAGTTAGTATTTTTATCAATATAAATTATTTTTAATTATTTTGAAATGATTTATTTTTTATTATAGGTTATTGCAATTTATTCAATAAAATATATACCAACATATTACAATAATTATTTTATATATAATATAGAATTTTAATTTCTATCCGAATCAATTTATAAAATAACTAGCAGATGTGAAGACACCACATGGATTAGGATTTTACTTGAATGATAGCTTCAAGTAACCGCTTTCACCCCAACTTGTTCCCCAAGAATTTCTGATTATTAGATAACTTTCAGGTATATTGTATCCTACAATATTAATTACATGATTGAATTCAGTATAGTAATTATTGTTTAAACATCCATCAAAAATACCAGAGGCATAGTTTTTCCAATTAGAAGCATCAACAGAAGCTGATAAAATAGTGGTTTATAACAATTCAAAGTATTGATCATTCAAAGCAATACCTCTAGACATGGGTCCTACTGGGTATCCTCTTCTTCTATTTTAACATTCATTTTGTTGAGCAGTGTAAGGAAGGTAAATACCTGATAAGCTCTAACCCTGTTGGTTAATATACTTAAAAGCAGCTTCTGCGTTTCCGTTTTTGCATCCATCAGCTTCGAATTATGGCTCTATAACACAATCAATTAAATTTTAAACAGAAAATTAAAAATGTTAATATTAGAAATTATTATTTTCTGTAGTTGCGAAAGCCCAACCAGAAGCACAATTTCCTTAGTTTTGGATTGGTGTTAGTCTATTTCTGTAATCGACTGAATCAGGAATACCATAAACTGAAGGGTTTCTTTAGAAAGTATTTTTTCTGTTGTTAGGGGTCAAGACTTGACTGTTGAATTCTTCAGTGGTTAAATCAGAAAATTCATTTAATCCTAGCTTATAAGTACTAGTTGCATTTAAGTTGTGATTATTAATATCCTAAAGATTGGTTTAGAAAATGTAATATCTAAATCTTCTTTCATATGCATTAGAGTATTTTTTGTGATATTACTCTTTCCACTGTAAGAACTATTTATAAACATCATCTTCATCTTCTGATCTAAGCCAGCTTTGAGTGTTTGATCTGTATGCAGCAAATACAGAAGCGCCGATTAAAAGAGATAAAAGAACTGGTACAAATACAGCTTTACTCATTAGTTTTAATTTATTTTTTTCTTTTTTATTAGATTAAATAATATTAAATATTTATTTATTTTATTTGTCTTGATACTTTTTAAAAGAATTTTGCATTAGGATCAAGCTGATCATAAAGATTATATTAATTTACCTTATAAACTTGCAATTATTATCTGTGATTCTAAAAGTGTTTAATTTTATCAAAATCTGAAAGATCTTAAATGAAATTTTCTTTTATAAAAAATATTCAATTAATTGGTTAAATTTAAACTAGAAAAAGCTTTAAAGCGTTTATTAATACTAAAAATAAATATTTTTTAATAATTTATGAAAGGATATTAGAGTAAACAAAAGGATGAATTTAATAGTAATATTCTTAATTTAATATTATCTTAGTATATAAAATATAATAAATTCTAATTTTAATCTCAGATTTTATTGGTTCTTTTTTTAATTAATAAATTACTTTACCTTACCTTTTCTTTTATTAATATTTTTTAAATAGTAATTAATATTTGGATTACAATCCATCAAGTTAGGTATATTTATCTAATACCCTATAATTAAAAAGATGAAAATAGAAAAACTATAAAATCACATATAGATAGCGAAATGAATTGAAAAACTAAATTATCCATAATGTATCTAGAATATTATGTAGATTTGAAGTTAAAATAAGATATGTACAATTAAAATTTAAAATTAACTAACTCAAATACTAAATTAATTGCTCTTAATGTTTATTTAAAAATACATTTTTGTTAAATTAACTTCATTTATTTTTAAAAATAAAAATTCAATTAAAAATTAGGTCTCATTACTAAATTAAAGTGGGTACTCAAAAAAAAAATGCAAATGTACACTTTAATTTAGAAACCTTGCTGAATTTTAAAAAATGAAACTTAAAAAAGTATAAATATAATAGTACCCCTTAATTGATTCATCCTTTTTTAATTTATTAACATTTTTGATTTTTAGCTAGTGAAGAGAAGTGATCATATAATCTGAGCTTTATTGAAGGTATTGGTTTCCAAAAATAAGAAAGTAGATTTTCCGAAGGGAAAAAACTCAATTGTGTTTAAATTTGAATACTCATCTGAATGATTAATCCTTTTTTATTTAATGAGAAAAAGAAAGAAAAAAAATTATTGAGAATTAAGAGAAGAAGAGCTTTAAAGTACTAAGTTGTTATTAAGATAGTAAATTTTAAATTATGCTTCATAGGGTATGTATATATGTAACTAAAATCTAAAATTAATCAATTATTTTGTTTGTGAAAATAAAAGATTGTAAGATATTAAGGATATATAATAGATCATTCATATTTATTAATTTTTATTACAAAATTTTATAATATTTATCAACAGAATTCAAGAGGAGAGGAGGGACCTTACTTAATTCTAAATTAGTTAGATTTTCTAAAAATGTAAATAAGTAAATCTATTTGATACATTTTTAATAAATAATTATTTTGTTTCTATTGATAAATATTAATTTTACCAATATTTTAAATTTTATATCATAACTTAAAGCTATCTTATTAACACCTCTATAATTATCTGCTGCTATTACTTCTAAAAGAGGATTTACCAAAATATCTTTCAGGAGAAAACTCTAATTTAGAATTTAAAGATGTTGGCTAAATAATTTTTATTGAACTTTATCTTGTTTCTCTCCTAGCAGGAGTATGCTCAAGAAAAGAATCTCTATACTAATCTTTTTAGAAGTGATTCTACATTCCTTGTTCAATAATAAGTGCTTTTTCAAAATTCTAGCTTTCTCTATGAGCTACAAACTAATTATTGTCTATATTTTAGTGATCACTTGGAATATTGTGTTCATGATAAATAGCCTTTTTAGCAATTGCATCTTCTAAACCATATCTTTAAAGAGTATCTATACGAGCATATCCTAAAGGAGTGTATCCTTTATTATTCTTTGCATTTAAATCAGCATTGTATTATAGGAGTAAAAATATCATATTAATATCATCAAATTTAAATGCGATATGCATTGCTGTATTCATCTTATGGCAGGGCTGGTTTACATTAGCACCTTTCTCTAATAAAAACCTAAATAGTAATTTAAATGGGGAGAATTTAATAAAATATTTTTCTTCAATTTTATATGATTGATTTACTTAGCCATCAAACAGTTTCCATTTTTTACAGCATAATAAAGTGCTGTGTTCTCTCGTTTATCTGCCATTTTAACTTCACCTTCATCATAATTAAGACCAGTTTATTTTATTTTGAAAAAATTATTTTCTCTAACATATTCTATTAATCTATCAGCTCTCCCTCTCAATTATTTTTATTTTCTTTTATCTTTTTAATAAATTTGCTACAATTCAGAGATATTTTTTCTCAAGCTTTGATATACCTCCTTCTTTGCTGGAACAAAGCCACGATCTAATTTATTTTTAATATATTTTTAGTTATGAAAAACATATGTTTCATCAAAAGTAATCTTTCTAAATTAGAGAGAAAATAGGGTGATTTAAAATATTTATTATTGCTTTAATATATTATAATTATAGGAAATATTTATTAAGGCTTAACAGTATTGGATAAATTCTTAGACCTTAATTAGATTTCAATAATTATATGATTAATCATAATAAATTACTCAAAAACATAATCTCATTACTTAATTTGAAATATCTATTTTGATTAAATTATTTCTTCATTTCTGATAAATATACGAATATACCTTTATTTTCAATTGATCTATGAGTATTAAAACCAACTGTCTTTGGAAGAGGTGAGGTATTTCTTGAAGTGAAATTAGAATTTATCATCATTAAGCTTTTCATTCTGCCAGCATAATTCTTATCTTTTTATTCATTCATTGAAAAATTTAATTTTTAAAGTGAATTCTTTTTATAAATTTGTTATTTATTGCGAAATAGATTTTATGCTAGTTTCATTCTGAAAAGGCTCTGTATTTTTAATATTTATTTCAAGTGATCTTTTTCATTAATTTCTTTTTTCTACTTTTGAGCTGGGCCTCCTGAGTAGTATTTCTTGAAATTTTATTGGTTAGATTATAAATCAATCATTTTTTTAATACGAAGTTTTTCTGGTTTTGAAGATTTATTAGCTTACTTGGAACTTTCCTTTTTCTAGTCTTAGTTATCATTATTAATTTTAGGAGTTTCCGTTTCAGCTGTTAAATATAAAAGATATTTTATTTAAAAGTCAAATTTATTATTTTAATTTACATAATATGAGCTTTGTAGGTGGGTGATAATTGAAATATTTCATTATTTTATCCATCGATTTTGGGTGAGTTAATTCATGAGCTTTTTTCTTTTGGTTTACCATCATTTCTTCATTTGTTAAACTTTCTTGTGTAGAATTTGCAAATTCTAAAGAAAAAATGTTAGAACCTTCACTTTTTTATTTCTATTAATGTTGAACTTATTAAATTTCTCCTTAATATATGTGATCTTCTTTAACAGGATAATTTAGTTTTTTCTTTTCAAAGTAATTGAGAACAGTTTAATACATTTTGCTCTTCTTTTTATGGATTTCCAAATTCTTAAGAAAATCTTGGTATTCTTGATCTGTTTTTCTTTTTTCATCATACTAGGCTCGTGTGTATTCATTCTTATGACTTAAAAATGTTTCTCTATGATTGTATAGTATATTTTTAACAGTATTATAAGATTTTAAGATATTTTCTGCTAAAATCAATTCAATAGTGCTCACAATATCGTTCTTCTCTAAAATGTTAATTGCTTCTTTCATAAAATTTTTATCTATAAATTTATTTAGAAGCTAATTAGTAGCAGCCAGAAATTCCATTTATTCTTCAGTCAAGGACTCACCCTTTTAGTATCTTTGCATGAGATTCTATATTAATAATAAAATATTAATATTTTCATATTTCTCATATGTTTTAAATTACCTCTCTATTAATATCCTATACATTTGTATTCTTTAAAATCAGCCTCATAAATTCATAGGTAGTAAGTTCACTAAAATTATTTGATTTGACACTTTAGAAATTTCTATGTTGAAGTTAATTTCTTTTTTTAACAAAAATTTCTTCTGTTTCCTATTATATTAACATTAAAAAATACTTCTTTTTTTGATAATTTTTTGATAGAAAATATTTTACTTAATTCCAATAATAATTATCATAGAGAACTCTTTATTGTCTATCCATATAATCCTACTTACTTAAACCTTTAATCATATTATCTTTTAACCATCTATATTCTGCTTCCTAATCGCTCTCAGATATAGTTTAGCCATGCTTTAAGCAATTATCTATCTATTCTTATAGCTTTACAATTTAAAATTATTTTATATTTTTAACTCCTTTTGATTCGCTTTATTTCTAAGCTATATATTCATTTAGCTATTCATTGTAAGCTTCCCTTAAAGTTTCTGGATTTAATTTGCCTTTAACATTCTAAAGAGATTAAGTTCTTCTTTAAATTTAATTTTCTCCTATATTTCTATGAATTTATAAAATATTAATTAAAAACAGAATCTTAAAATATTAATTCAAATCTAAGCTTCTTAGAAAAAATTAGAAAAAAAGAAGGAAATGAATTATTTTTTATTAAGAAATCAAAACTTTCCTTCTTAAAGTATATTTTATCTCTTAATTAATTATTTCGTTAAATGAATTATTTAATATTCTACCTTGGTTTAATTTTTTCATAGAGTTTTTAAAGAGGTTTTTGTAAGGAATCAGTATTCTCTAATTTAGTATTTAAGGCATCTGTCATAGTAGTTGGTTTATGATTGACGATATTAGATGGCTTACGTTATTCACTCTAACTGATTTATATATATAAAAGTTTGTTACTAACCTCATCAATAACGTGATTGTTATCTTTATTATCAGATTAGTTTTAATTATTGTTATCAAATTAAATAGTTCTGTTAGATGGCTCATTCTTACTTATAGTTTACCCTCTTTTTCTTGTTATCTATTAATTTTCTTTTTCTAACATTGTATCCTCATTTAATATAAGATCGGATAAAAGCTTGAAATTTAATATATGGGAAGAATTAGAGTCATTGAGCCTATCTATTTTATTTTGTGAATCCTCCATGTGTTGTTGTTGCTCTTCTTTATTGATATTAACTCCTCCCTTTTTGGAGATAATTTTATCCAACAAAAAGTTCTAGTTGTAGAAATTATTAACTTTCATAACAATCATATTTTTTAGGTTATTTTCTAATTCACTATAAAAGGTATTAATTTTTAACCATCTGAATTAATCTTTTTAAGTTTTTTCTCTTTCTAATTGTTCTTCTCTTTTAATCTTATATTGAATTTCAGTTTTTTATATTTCTTTGTCTCTTGCTTCTTTTTTAGCTTACCATTAATTATACTACTCTTTCAGCTAAGAAACTATTTATTTCACAACATATTCCCTTTTTTCATGCTCCTTTCTCATAGAATCCAAAGCTCTTTTGTTGATTCCAAAAGCTGATAAAAACCTATATAAATATTAAAACTTAGTTATATGTTTAATCTTATTTGAAATTGAATATACTTTTGAGTAATATCTAAATTAGTTGACTCTTTTTTATCTCTTTATTAAATTAAAAGAACAGCAGCAATAGCAAAATTGGCTAAATCCTATCCAACTAATTAGCAAATCCTATTTTCTTTTCTTATATTTTCTTTATATTGTAATAGTTCGCTGTAAGCTGAACTAGATTGATTTTATGGAGTTGATTAGACTTAATGTGTCTGTACTTAAGACTAAAAAGACATTTCTCCAAAATTAGCAGTATCTCTTTGATTCAATCTTGGAGTTTCTCCTCCTTTATTTAATTTTTTATTCATGTTACTTAGAGTAGGAGCCGATAAATCCCTTACATGAAAAGTATTACCTCTTTATCTTTCTCTTAATATTTTAAGAGGAGATATTAAATTATTTAAACTACCAATTGATAAAGTTTTTTATCTATTTTATATTATAAAACTTCCTTCTTCTCTTAATGTTGGAGTAACAGCTTATTGAGAAGATACTTAAGATCCTTTTAAAGGAGTTTAATCACCCTTTAAAATAAGAGAAGAAAAATTAGATAAGGAGACTTGTCTAGCTCTATTAATCTATATTTTTTATCCTGAGGGTGCAGGAGAAAAAATTTCAGTTGATGCTATCCCTGAATCAAGATCAAGTGTACTATTTTATAATTTCTTAGGAGATTGAACAGGAGTTGTCAATACTGAAGAATCTCCATTATTAATTTGCTTAACATTTACATTTTTAAGTATTGGTTATTACTCTAATTATTTTTTTGAGCTACTACTTATTTCTTAATTCATACTTAATCCGACATGAAATGATAAATTTTTTTTATTTTTTCTAGAAAAGGATTCGTTATTTATAGTTAAATTAGCATCCATTCCATTTATCATTTAATTATTTTTACCTTATTATTAACTTAAGTGAAATTAAGATTACTACATTTACTATTATGTAACTCTACCATCATTTGAAGCTTATAAATCACCTCTTAAAATAATAGAATTTTTTGTTGTTGCTGATCTTGTAAAGTTAATGGGAGTATCTCCAAGAGCTCTAGTACTAGAAAGTCTTTCTACTAAAGATATTTTAGATTCACAATTATTAAAGAAATAATTCTTTAGATCAGACAATTATGAAATCGATTATACTTACTGAGCGAAAGTAGGTCCTTTCTTCTTGATAATACTTTTAATCAGCGACATCTAAGGAACTACATTAGCTTATTTTTGAGATTTATTTCGATAATTCTCTGAGAATTGCTCAAATTTCTAGTCAATTTCATTAAGATTATCATATTCAAATGTTTTATCTTACTCTTTTTTCTATGATTTACTTTACTTCATTTTTTATCTTTATAGCTAATCAATCTTTTATCTAATTTTGCACTGAATTTTTAATTAGATGAAAAGTTTTTTTACCTAAAGATATTAGAATCAAGTAAAAAAAGTCACCAATAAGCAGAATGAATGGATCTTAGATTACAATTAATATTTAACAAATTCAAGATTTTCTTTTTTCAGTGAATCCTTTAAATTTTTATAGCAGCAATAGAAACCATATAATACTAAATGAATAGCAAAATATATCTCGTTATTAAATTTATAAATTTAATAAAATTAGTAATAAAAAATTAACACATTACTGTTAGTTTCTATTTGCTATAATTCAATATAAATAAAATTCAATTCCATATCTTATATGTTTTTATCTTAGTTTTATTTTATAAAATGTAGTGATTTCTCATTTATTAATTAATATCTACTCAATAATAAACTTTTAAGAGATTTAAAATTATTAGAATATACCTGAAAAAGGAGATGTTTTTAGTATTAATTTGTATTTACTTCAATTAATATGAAAAAAATTGTGTTAAAAATTTCTAAAAATTTAAAAGAATACAACTAAAATTTTTTTTTTTCTACTCTAAAGCAATTAGTTAAAAAAAAATGATAAAGATGAGTAAATTTCAACTTTGCTTTCTATAATGTTAGTTGAATATAAGTAAGGTTATTGATTACTCAAAAAAAAAATTTATTTAGATATTATTTGATAATGTTAATTATAAAATAGAAAAGTAGTCATTTTAGAATTAGATAAAGTAACAATACTAAATTTAATTAAAATAGTTTAAGTAAATAAATTAATTATCATTATTTATTTTTTTCTTTTTAGGATAATCTTTATGTGGCTATATCTGTTCAGAATTAAAGATTTATAAAAACTTTAAATTTCATTACATCATCATCAATTGCTTAATATGATTGTGGTGATTTACCTTATTATTATTTTAAACTATTTCTTTTACTTATTTTTAAGAAATAAAAGGTATTTTAAGAAAATGAATTCTCTTAAAGTTTTAACAGTAAAGAGTAGTTTAAGTATTAAAATTTTTAATTTATAAGAAATTAATATTAAATAAGTTATTACTCTAATTATTAGATGATTTTATTGGTGTTAATTTTTATATCTGAGAGAGGAAATAAAATATTACTTTAGTAGAAGTTTACAATTATGTCTGTAAAGATCTAATTATAAAACAGTTGGTATCAAAAGTACTTTTAATTAGAAATTTTAAAAAGAAAAAAGATTCTTCCCAAAAGAATATTAAACATTATAAAGATAAATATTTCTAAAATTCTCATCAGAAGTCAAAAATTAACAAATTTATTAAATTAGTTAGGTATTAGTAAACAATGGACGTAAATATAAACAAACCATGCAAACACTATGAAAGAGGATGCCTTATCCTATCACCATGTTGTAATATCTGGTATCCTTGCAGACTTTGCCATAATGAAAAATATGAAGGACCTAAAGGACCAGTATGTGGTGTAGAGATTCTAGATAGATATTCTATTTCCAAAGTTAAGTGTTTAAAATGCGGATTAGAATAAAAACCTTAATCTGTTTGTGAAAATTAAGAATGCTAACACGATTTAGGAAAATATTTTTGTGGAGTATGCAAATTATTTAACAATAACACCTCAAAAGATATGTATCACTGTGAAAAGTGTAATATGTGCAGAATGGGCAAGGAAAGTGATAATTTTCATTGCGATGTTTGTGACATTTGTATGAATAAATCCCTGATCAATAGACATAAATGTTTAGAAAAGAAAACTGAATCGGATTGCCCTGTATGCTTAGAAAATTTGAAAATTTCTACTCAGAAATGGTAATAGTTAGAGAGATGCGGGCACTGTATTCATATAAAATGTTTAGAGAATTACTATAAATTATCTAGAAACCATAATTGCCCTTCCTGTGGAATAAGCTTGTATGTGCAATCTGAAGAACAAAAATAATAAATACAATAATATATTGATGAAATTTATTAATCTATGGACCCTAAGATTAAAGAAGAATTAGAAAGAAAGGTATCAATTATCTGCAATGAATGTTGTAAGAAATCAATTAATATTGATTTCAATGTGATTGCACATAAATGCTAGCACTGTAATTGCTTTAATACTAAGCTAATTTAATGATTAGATTCTTTAGTCGATTTAATTGCTAGCTATTTTGATAATTTAATATTCCTCTCTATTTTAAATTCTGTATTTACTCATCTCTATATATTAATTAATATTCTTTCTTCTAATATTTTGTCTTTTGCTTTTTTCTTTTCAATTAATTATTTAATTAGAAATAATTCTTCTTATTTCTGTATTTAGTGTCTTTCAGGTATTTTTAATATTCAAAATAGCTAATTGAGAAATAGTAAAAATTCAAAAGTGATAAGATTAGATTTTTTATTATTTTTATTATCAATTTAATTAAAAGTGAAATCTCAAAAAATATTGATGATATGTGTAATCAATCATCATTAAATTTATATCCTTATCAAAATATTTACAATATTTTTAATATCATACTGGATTAAGTTTTTATTTTTAATTTTATGAATAGGGTCAATAATGAGATGTAAGTAAGAATGGGGAAATAGACATTCATTTATCTCTTAATGATAGATTTATACGATTTTTTAAATTCTTTACTTTTTAATATGCTGACTTGATGATTCAATTTAAGTAATTACATTAAATTTATCATTTGATTATGCAAGAGCCTAAAAATAGATTGTTTTTACGTAATATCAAGTGGAGTTTTATGAACTATTTCTGAATATACTTTTAATTAAAGCACTTAGAATAATTCATTTGACACAACAGAGAAATGCTTAAATTATTTATTTAAAATATATTAGAGCATAAAACTCCATCTTTAATTTTAATTAATTAAGTTAAAATTATCATAGTATTGGTTATTTTTATATTTTTATTGAGCGCTATAGGTAAATTAAGGGAAATTCTAAATCTCTATTGTGAAAATTAACAGATATATTTTTTATTTAGCCATCGAAATTGCTTTGTTGGAAAATTGGGTGAGGGAAAGAAGTAGTAAAATTGCTGAGTTTAGATATAAATTTACTAAGAGAAAATTGAATGATCAAATAGAAGATATAAATATCGGTGGATATAGTCAAAATCAATTAAATAAACACGAACGAAAAATAAAGTAAATTTGATCATAATTTAGGTTCCTCTACTTTGATCTAAGATTTATATATTTTTTATCTATTCCTCCCACTTTCTATGACTAATCTAATTTCAAATTCTGCTTATTTCGTAAATTCAATAATTGTTATTTATAAAATAAAATAACTTGAAAGTGCACTAATACAAATTTTTCTAATAAAAGAAAAATTGATCCATCCATCCATTCATTAAAACTGCTGGCTCTCTAAAATCCTTTAAGGTATTTTACTAACTGTTGAGTAAATATTTCTTGGTCGTCAAGATAATATCATTGTAACTATATTTTCTCCTTATCGGTAAATAAGTAAGTAAAAGTAATCAGGTAATTGTATTTAAAAAAAATGGGTTGTGGCTAATCGGTAAATTAAATTAAGAGTGACACTCAAATGAGTGAAAATGAAAAAAATCGTCTTGAAGATTTTACTTCAAAATCAAACATTCGTAATGTGTACTAATTCTCTAGTGTTCTTGGTAAGGGCGGTTTTGGTACTGTTAAATTAGCCCATTTAAAGAGTGGTATTAATGAAAAGAAGGTAGCTGTAAAAATTATTGAAAAGAGTAGACTCAAAGATAAGTAATATGCTATGCTTCGTGAACTGGAGATTTTAAAAACTCTAGACCATCCTAATATTATTAAATTCTATGAAGTATATTAAGACGAAATGTTTTTCTATATCTGTATGGAGTACTGTGCTGGTGGTGAACTTCTTGAAAGAATTACTTCATAAAAATGTTTCAAAGAAAGAGAAGCTTCACGTATTATGGAAAAGATCTTTTCTGCTATTAATCATATGCACTCCAGAGGTGTTGTGCATCGTGATCTCAAACCAGAAAATATTTTGTTTTTAAATAAATATCATGATTCGGAAATAAAACTAGTTGATTTTGGATTATCTAAGAAGTGTGATAGCAGCAACTAGTAGCTAAATACTATGGTAGGCACTCCCCTTTATGTTTCTCCAAATGTCCTTAAGGGAAAATACGATAAAACATGCGATGACTGGAGTGCTGGAGTTATACTATATATCCTCTTGGTTGGGTATCCCCCCTTTTATGGTAAATCCCGCTCAGAAATCTTCAAGAAAATAGAAAAAGGAGTTTTCACAATGGATGGTAATTTTAATTTCGTTTAATAAAATTCATTAAACTTAATCTTATTAGATACTTAATTTTTTCCAATTTACCCATCATAAATCTCCAATTTTTATGAATTGGTGATGTAAATAAAATCAAAAGCAAATCGATAATTTTAAATTTATTTACTTGAATTGAAAAAATTAAATGATCAAATCTTTCTAATTTTTGAGATAATTTATTCAATTAAAATAAATATAGTGAAAGATATGACTATAAAATTAAATACTATTACAACTATACCATTCTGTATTTTAATTCTTTATTTTGTTTAATTAATAGGACCAGAATGGGATCTTGTTTCAAGTGAAGCTAAAGACTTGGTCAGGAAAATGCTTGTTGTGGATAGTAAAAAGAGAATGACTGTGGATTAAGCTCTTAAACATCCTTGGATTTTGAAGTATTAAAAAAAAAATAGCTTTGGTACAATTGTTTCTAAATCAGCTTCATCTACTATGTAAGATTTAGAATAAGTTGATCCCAAGATCATAAATATGCTTAAGAATTTTCGTTCTCCTTGCAAGTTAAGAAATGAAGTAATGAAAATATTAGTGAACTAATTGAATGAAAAAGAAATTGAAAACTTAAAAGCTGCATTCAAACAAATTGACAAGGATCAAACAGGCATGATAAAAGTAAAAGAATTAAAAGAAGTAATGGAGAAAGCAGGAAATAAATAATCTAAAGAATAAATAGAAAAGATAATCATGAATATCTCTCCATTTCAAGAAAGTAAGGACATATTTATCAAATACAGTGAATTCATAGCTGCTACTCTTGACTAGATCATTTATGTCAAGGCTGAGAAAATATGGTCTCTTTTTAAATATTTTGATCCTTCTAATACAAATTTTATTACAATCGAAGATTTAAAAGAAATCTTTTTAAGAAATGGAAGATAAATGCCCGAAAATGAAATAAAATAAATGTTAAAAGAAGTCTCTCCAAAAACATAAGGAAGAATTTCATTAGAAGAATTTAAAAAAATTATGATTGGAGAAGAGCTTGATTTCAAGAGCTGAGTTTAACAATTATAAGTGCTAATTATTTAAATCATACCAAATTATGTCTCTCCTCTCTCTCGAAAATATCCTTAGCCTACCTATAAAATCTTATATAGCTAAATTATTAAAAAATATAATAAATAATAAAAAACCCTTAATATCTTTAATTTATTTCTGTCTATATTATTCTCTATCTATAGTAATCTTTATCAATTTTAAATTCTTTACAAACTAATTTTTCAAAAAGTACATAATCTAAATTATTTTATCAGTATTTTTATTCTATAACATGCTTTCTAATCCTTTATCCTGATAACAAGAACTTAATAAAAATTTTTAAAAACAATTCATATTAATTTAAAATATTAGTTGTTTGTTTGGTAATCATATCAATCCTTAATTAATAAATTATCTAATTTTTTATGATTATTTTAATTAATAATTAAAGAATTGAATTAAATACAAAATTAAATTAAACTTTTAAATTTTAATATAAATTAGGATTTCTTAACTAATTTTAATCCTTATAGTATAGTGTAAACACATGATTTATTAATTTTATAATTCTGATAAAAGTGAATTTAAATATTACAATTATTTTTCTAATTTAATAATAATTCAGTTTTATTAAATGAACTAAAATTAATTTTTTCACTTTTAAATAGCATCTCCAAGAACCAATCAATAGCTTTAACTAACCTATGTCTTAATGACTATTATTATTGGTATAATCAAAAATATTTATTAGTTTTTTAGATTATTTTAAAAAACCTGCATTAAATAAACATTTAATTTTTTAATCTTTCAAATTTAAAGAGTAGGGAAGGGGTAAAACTTTTAAAAATCTATGATAAGTAAGAAATTACAGATTCTTAATGTTACTGAATTTATCTTGACTTTATCATTTTATTATTTTTATACATTTTTTATTATTAACATTAAAAAATATTAATCATTTACTGATTTATATGAATTATTTTAATTTTTAAATTATTAATTTTCACCTAAATTATAAAATATTACATTAATTTACCTATTACCCTTTTTATTGAGCCTATTTTTTGTTTATTTCTCTCACAGTTTTTTCATAAATAAATTTACAATTATATTAATTTTTTGATAAAATATCTTTGATTCTACTATTGTAATTCCTTCTATATTTTAAAGGCAAATTAATTGAGAAATATTGACCTACTTTTTTTATTTTTAATATTTTATCTAAAGATATTAATGAATAGTAATACTTTATAGATAAATGAGTATTTAAATAATATTAGATATCTTATTTATCAATTCGAAAATATACATCTAAAATCAGATGATATTTTTAGTTATATTTATTACTAAAATACTAACAATTAATCCTCTCTTTTTTATTTATACTTCATAGTTTTACAAGATATAAGCATAATCAAATAATTACGAAATCATTAATTCAATCTAATTTCAAACAAATAATAAAACTACTACTGAAGTAGAAGAAAAAAATAAAGATTTTAGATAGCAATATCATACTTTTAATTTTATGGGATGCACTAAATCTACTGAATTATAAGTGGATGATAAGAAAGTTAGTATTGTTGAGAAGTAAAGGTTAGAAAAAGTTGCTTCAACAACAAATATTAGAAATATTTATATCTTTTAGGAAGTTATTGGAAAAGGAGCTTTTGGTACAGTAAAATTAGCAGCTTTGAAGAATTCTATTAATGAGAAAAAGATAGCTATTAAAATCATTGATAAAAGTCTTCTTTAGTAGAAGCAGTATTTATTATTGAGGGAGTTAGAAATGATGAAAAAACTGGATCATCCTAATATCATTAAATTTTATGAAGTCTATTAAGATGAAATGTTTTTCTATATATGTATGGAGTATTGTGCAGGAGGAGAATTATTAGAAAGAATCACAAAAAAGAAAGTGTTTAGTGAAAAAGAAGCTTCCATTATAATGGAAAAAATATTTTCTGCTATCAATCATATGCACAGCAGAGGAGTAGTCCATAGAGATATTAAACCTGAGAACGTCCTTTTTTCAACAAAGTACCCTGATTCGGAGATAAAGCTTATAGATTTTGGCTTATCTACAAAATTTGAAGATGATGCAAATTTAAGCACTATGGTGGGGACACCAATCTATGTTTCTCCAAATGTTCTTTAAGGAAAATATGACAAAACATGTGATAATTGGAGTGCTGGAGTAATTCTTTACATACTTTTAGTAGGCTATCCTCCCTTTTTTGGTAACAACAAGGGTGAAATCTTCAAAAAAATAAAAATCGGAGATTATCAAATGGATGGTATCTATATATTATTTAATTTCTATTCATTTGAGTTATTCTTTAATCAATTTACACAATGAAATTACCATGTCAAATATAATATCAGCTGGTTAATTCGGTTTGGCAATTATTGATTTAATAAACACTATAAATAGTTGTAGAAGTTTTTTAATTTTTTGATAATCTGCATAAAAACTAATTTTTAACAAACAAAAATTAATGTTCCATCTAATACTTCAAAATTTTGAGTATCACATCTGATCATTCTTTCATCTTCATGGCATTTGCTACTTCTTTTTGTGAATAATAAATATAATTTATCAGGTGATACATTTTTATATCTGTTTTTTATAAAAAAAGGATTTGAATGGGCCAATGTTTCTCCTCTTGCTAAGGATTTAGTTTCAAAGCTTTTAGTAGTAAATAGTAAAAAGAGATATACAGCTGCCTAAGTTCTTTAACATCCTTGGATTGTGAAATATTAGAAGAACAATACTTAATAAAAATCTAGTCACAGCTTATAATCACCAAGTAATACTAATAAAGTAGATCCGAAAATTGTTAACATGCTAAAAAACTTTTCCTCTACTAGTAAATTTAAAAAAGAAGTAATAAAAGTGATAGTTAACTAGATGAATGAAAAGGAAATAGAATCATTGAAAAACGTATTTAAATAAATTGATAAAGATTAGACAGGTCTAATCAGAGTAGAAGAACTAAAAGATGTCATGGAAAAAGCTGGAATGACATCTAACAAAGAAGAAATAGAATAAATCATTAGAAAAATATCACCTCAATAGGATAAAAAATCTGATTTAACAATAAAATATAGTGAATTTATTGCTGCTACCTTAGATGTAGTAAGCTATCTCAAATAAGAAAAAATATGGTCCTTCTTTAAGTATTTTGATCCTTCTAATACTAATTTTATTTCAATTTCTGATTTGAAGGAAATATTCTCAAGGAATGGTCGTGATGTTCCTGAAAAAGAAATTTAATAGATGGTTAAAGAAGTTAATCCTTAAACAGATGGCAATATTTCTTTTCCAGAATTTAGAAGAATTATGATGGAAGAAGAAATCGATTTCAAGAGTTGAATTATGGAGAATTATCTGTAATCCAATAAATGGGAGAAGAAGAAAAGAAGAGATTTTGATTTTACAATTTAATTAAACCAGTTAAAAGTAAAATGTTATAGTCTTATTAACAAATATAGTAGGATGGAACCAACCTATTCATTTATTTATTATCTTTATATTATGAATTATTTTTTATTATTAATCTAGTTTTTGTGATTAATTATTCTCTAAGTATATTATTATTGAAATATCTACACTTTTACACTATATTTTTATTTTTTATTTTATATAAATGTCTTAATCGTTTTATAAGTTAATAATAATTTATCTACAGAATTAAAACTTTCTATTATTTTTAAAATTTACTAAACATATTTAATCATGATTCATCAAATATTGTTGTTATTATCACTCAATAATACTTATTCCACTAAAATATTGATTACCACCCCAAAAAATTTATAAAAATTGATTTTAATTTATGAGAAATCCTCATATACTGAATAATTTTATAAGTATTAGGTAGGTATTAATATTTGGGGTTGTACAGTATACTTTAATTTAATACAAGTTAATTGATTTTACTTTGAAATTATAGATTTTATTAATATTTTACATTTTGGTTTGTCTTGATTGGTAAATCTAGCTAGAATATATTTTATAAATTTGTTTATTTGTAAATTCTACCAAAAAAGATAAATAATATGAACTCATAGCATATTTAATTACTCTTCTCATTTATACAATAATATATTTGAGATAAATTTAATTCTTACCTTTCTAACCAGAAGCAGATTGAATATTTATTATAAATTAATAGTTGATTAAAAAAACTAATACTTTTGATTCTAATATAAACTCATATTTAAAATGAATAAATATATATAATACTCAAAGGTACTTAAGCAAATAGCTGTTGAAAAGGGAAACTTCAAAACTGTTCTATTTAGAGAATTTAAAGGTGATTCTAAGTTAAAAGAAGCCTATGGCATAATAATAAAAGCTGTAAAGAATTATGATAAGATAGTAGAAATAGCATAATTGATTAATCAAAAATAAAAGAAGAATGTGATAGGAAATGTATGTTTATTTTGCATCTTAGTTATTGAATAGTTTTACAGTAAGAAGAAAAAAATAGAAGGAGGCGGATAATTGAAGAAAATAATTGTAGAAAACAAAGAATTTATAGCTAAAAAGCTTAACATCGATGAAAATGCAGAAACAAATATGATTAGATCAGATGTAAATATAAGATGGATAGTTAGAGGGACTTAATAAGATGAAAATAAAAAAATTCAACATGAGGGAAGTAATAAATAGAAGAATGATGAGAAGGCAATTGAAGTTGAAGATGTTAGATAATAGAATGCTATGATTCAAAAGGCAAAGGTCGATGAACACATTGAAAATTTATATACTTTGAATTATAGTGATTACTAATAGGTTATTATTAAAGATGTATCTGTATTAGAATCAACTGATTTTATTATTTAGAGTAAATCATCAGCAATGCCTGCTTATCTTCTTTTTAAGAATATCATTGATGCAGGGAATGGTAAAAACTTATCAAACGCTTCTAGACCCTCCAAACAATTTGATATGATTGACTGTTGCTCTGCTCCTGGTAATAAAACAATGTAAGCTGCTGAATATATTAAAGGTAGAGGTAAAGTATTCGCATTTGAAAAGAATCCTTAGCGTTTCTAGTTGCTTCAAGAGAGAGTTGATAAGTATGGATTTAATTAAACTATTTAATGCTTGAATGAAGATTTTTTAACCGTTGATGTATCTCTTTATAAAAATGTCGAATATTTTGTTGCTGATCCTTCATGCTCTGGCACTGGAATGCTTAACCATATCTACTTTGATGAAGATCAAATTAAACTTGAGGAAGAAAACAAAAAAAATTCTAAACAAGAATAAACATTCATGCAAAGGACTCAAAGTATGTTTGCATCATATGATAAAAAAATGTAATAGAGAATAGTAGGATTGGGAGAATTCTAATTAAAAATATTAAATAAGCTTGCTTCCTTCCCAAGTATTAAAGCCTTTTCCTATTCTACATGTTCTATTCATTAATAAGAAAATGAAGATGTGGTAGCACAATTCATCAAAGAAAATCCTACTTTTGAACTTGTAGAAGCATGCCCTACTTGGAAAACTAGAGGATTTTAAACTGAAAAACTTCCTGACGGTAATAAATGTATTCGTGTTAATCCTTTCGAAGATAAATCTGATGGTTTCTTCGTTGCTTTATTCTAAAAGAAGTGAGTGATTAAAGTAGATAAGATATTATATTGAAGTAAATGAAAGTAAATAAATGTAATTAAAAGTTTGATTGTTAAAGTATTTATTTATTACATTCCCTTGTTTTGAGATATAATTTTGTTTAAAATATATTTATTATTCTTATTTATATATTCTCTCTTCTTGCATACAGAAATATTTTATATTCATTTTTAAATAAATCAGTTATAAATCAAATATCTTTCTCTAATCTTCTTCCATTCACCAAGATTTTTAGAACATGAATCCAATATTCCTTCAACAGTCATATTTCTATTGGTAATTTAATTATAGAAATCTTTGCTACCAAATTCTTAGCAACTACCTTTCTAGGTAATAGTCATATTTTAAGGGTATTCTTAGAGTAAGACTTATAAAACTCTTGTTCCAACAAAGACAGAGTTATATTTATCTTTATTGAGTACATTGATCTCGATACCTCCACAAGTTTAATTAACCCATTTGCTGGTAGTAGGAACAAAAGAAACTGGCTTGAAAGTAGCATATTTATTAACAGTAGGATCATTAGATAAGATCTAACTTACATAAGTTCCATTCACAAAAGGAGCACCAAGAGTTTAGAAAGGCTTATCAGTACCTCTTCCTTCACTTGCATTGGTCTATTCAAAAACACCAGTACCAGGATAGACATATGCAGTTTCAAATGTTTTCATGTTAGGTGAAGGAGGAACCCAAAGAGAAGCATTGGGGAAACCTGAATTTCTTCTATAATTAGGAATTTAGATTACTTTTAATTCATTTACTTTATGAGGTAAGTACTATTCATTGAATAGTATTGCAAGTTCACCAGTTGTCATAGCATAACGAGTAGGAATAGTAAAATTCTAGTTGAATAAACGGCCAATATAACCAGCTTCTATTTCAAGAGGGCATCCTTCTATAATTTCTCCTCCGAGAACATTAGGACGATCAACTACAATAAAATTAATTTATTAATTAGAATAATTGTTAGAAATGCCCTTGAAATTAGCTTGAAGAGATCTTTAAGTATTATTTAATTGGAAGTAATCTCTGAATTATGCCTTGTGAGTAAGATTAAAATTATAGTTGCCAACTGCCTCTTAAGCGTAGCTCATAGTCCAAATGAAAGTATAGAAACGAGTACCAACATCAAGAATACAATGAATAATAGTATCAACTTATTGTAACATTTCGACTGTAGGAGCTTTACGTATTCCATAGACACTATAAACAGTAATATTTGTTTAAGGATCAACATAATCATAAATTGTACTACCAGCATCTTAATCACCTCTAATACCATGTTCTGGAGCTAAAGCATACTATAAATAAATTTATAATATTCTAATAAATTAACAAAAATAGAATTTCCTCTAAATGGGGGATTATGAAATTTTGGAATATGAAAAAAGTAACACACATTTGTACTTGTATAATATTTTTATTTGTTTGTGGAGAGTTGGTCTTTTTGATTATCCCCCTCTTAGAGAAAAATAACAAAATTCTCAAATAAAAGTTATCTTAGAAAAGAATTATATAGAGGATAGTTAAAAAATTGCATTTATAGCTTGAAAGTCCATTATATATTGGGCTTTAAGTTCAAATATTCATAATGAATTTGTTAAATTTTAAAATTAGTTTGCTCTAACTCATTTATTTTGAGTTTAATTAATCTTTCATTGAATTATTTTTCTTGAATGTAATAAATTATTCCTCATAAGAAATGGATGAAATCAAACTACAAACTTAA
The DNA here is from genome assembly GCA_000260095.1 of Tetrahymena borealis. Taxonomy (NCBI): domain Eukaryota; phylum Ciliophora; class Oligohymenophorea; order Hymenostomatida; family Tetrahymenidae; genus Tetrahymena; species Tetrahymena borealis. The sequence continues at coordinate 170,767 of JH651274.1, read as the reverse complement.
TCATAGAACCTCTAAGATAATTACTTCAGATTTTGTGTTAAGTAATGATTTGAATTAAATTACCTCTAAAGTAAAGTTGAATTATTGTTGATTCTAGAAGAGAACATCAAATATGAGCTATTTTGAGTTATCTATGCAAGAAGGGTTTGTTAAAATAGCAACTCTCTTTCCTCTAATTGAATAAAGTAATTGCTCAGTTTAAACATCATAGTTTGAGGAGTTTTGACTGAGACTTCCACCTAAAGTAGAAGCAACCAATAACAATCCAAATACTAAGAATTATATCTATTTCATTTTAATGATTATATTAATTTTATCTTGATTATTTAGAATCTATTATTTTAATTATTTTTTGATGAATCTTTTAAGTATATCTAGCTTAAGATTTGGTTATTTGATTGCCAATTTTAGATTTCTTATAAACTTTTGATTACATGCAAACAAAAATTGTTTATGAGCACATAAGAGTCCTCCTTCCTAAAATAAGAATAAATAATTATTGGTTTTTGTAATTTTAAGCTTACAGTATTCTTTAGAATGATTTTAGGCATTTTGAACTTGATTTGCTCTATTAATATCTGCCTAATTAAAAAAAATCTTATTAGAATACAAATCATAAAGAAAAAACTTTGGATGGAAATTGAATTTATAATAAGTTAATTAATATTAGAAAGATAAATCATTGATTATATCTACCAAAATCAAATGTAAAAAGAAGTTTATATATTATTGAACAAATATAATAAATTTTTGACAATAAATACTGATTAAATATTTTATTGATTTATTTATTGAGTTATTGATTGATAGATCAAAGGAGTAACTTATTGAATTTAAACTGACTTTAATAATGTTTGATTTGATGAAAATTTGATTTTTTCTTAAGATGGATTTTTGTATTATAATAATATAAAATAAATAAAAGGTCTAAGTATGTATGTATGTATCAGTATAGTATGGCAGTGGTTTAATTGACTATTTAATAATAATTAAGAGTTATCAATAATTTCAATCAATCAAACTAAAAATTAAGAAAACTCCTAAAATGATATTTTTTGATCATTATCCGTATCGAATAATTTGAAAATGTAGTTAAATTCATCTTCATATATACATTTGTCTATAATTTTAATTAGCTTTTTAAATTCATTGATATCTAAAAAAGAGTCTTTAGTTTGATCAAAATTGCGGAAAACTATTTTAATATCTATGTTGTTCTCTTTAATTATTCTTCTTAATTCGCTTATCAGCCTTTTAGCTTTCTCTTTAAAGAAATTATATTAGTTTTCTTGGTCTTATATTCCATAGGTTAACTCATTTTTAAATTCTAAGAAGGAAATTTAATTATCATGATCCTTATCGAATTTTTCAAAGCATTATTATATTTCGTGATCTTTGAGAGCTGGAGCTACTACACGAATGAGTTTTTAAAATTCTTTTTTATCTAATGTACCTAATTTATCTTTATCAAAATTTGAAAAAATTTCTTTGAGATTAAGCTGGTTAGCTTTTATGATTTCCTTTAAATCAGTGATTAAAGTTTATGCTGGATCATCTAGATCTGCAAAATCATATTAGCAGAAAATAGTAGCGAATTCTTAAACTGTAATTTTTTTATCATTAGAAGCATCCACAACTCTGAATATAGCTTTAGCTTCGAAGGATGTTATCCTAGGATCTATACTTACTAAAAACTAAAAGAACTCTTATTCATCAAGTGTGCCACCTTTATCTTGATCAAATTTATCAAATATGTGGGTAACATTTAAGTTGTGAGTTTGAACAATTTCTTGCATAGATCTCAAAATTTTTTTAGTCTTATCATCAATTTAAACTTCTGGTTTTTGAATTTCGCCCGCTCCTTGTTGCAGTATAGGGTGTTTGAAAACCTAATTATTGTAAAACAGAATAAAAATTATAATGGAAACTAAAGATTATTTTAGTAAATAGGAAAGAAACTCTTTTTTTTGGTAATTAATAATAGTAAGATATATTTAATAATTGATCGATCTGATAAATTTTGATTTCATTAATATACTCCAGAAAATCTGCAAAAATCAATAAGGAAATAGAATTTTAAAACTAGAGTAAGTAAAACTTGGTATTATTTACTCTCTATCTTTGATAAAGAATTTTAATTATTATTAGTAGTAAAAGATTATAGATATTTTTTTATTATTTTTAAATTCCAACTTAATCAATAAATTTAAAAAATATAAACAACAATATTATAATTATTATTACTTCTTCCCAACTCATTCTCTTGTTTTCTTCGATCACCAAGCATCTCTGGATAAAATCTTTTGTTTATTTTCCTATGGGTTTGTCATAAGGAAATCTTAATGGAGAGGTCTTAATATTTTTCAAGAAGGAATACAAATCTCTTGCAGGCCAAGGGCTATTTTGGATTTTTTATGAAAAAGTTAAGAAGATTAATTTTAGCAAAATATTAACTTTATTTTTTGGAATAAATTATGTTAAACATCTTTTGATATATTTTTAATTTTTCTAATTGTAACAATTAATATTATACGTCTTTCCAAAGATCATTTCGTAAAAAGTCATCCCTATAGACCAAACATCGCTTTTAGAAGTGTATGGATGATTTTCTAGCAGCTAAGGAGCCATATATAGAGGAGTTCCTACGTATTCCTTCATAAATTATTTTCCTCTGGGGTCTACCTTTGTTGCAAAACCGAAATCAGCTATTTTAAAAGTCTCCTTGTGTTGGAGAATGTTCTAAGGCTTTACATCTCTATGTATATATCCTTTATCATATAGCTCCTTAAAGCCATTCATAACTTAATTTAATATTTCGATTGCTTATTTTTCTTTTAGCTTTCCTCCCTTCTTTTCTATAAAGTGTTTGAGATCACCTCCATCACAAAATTCCATAAATATAAATGTCTCTTTATTATTACCAGAGCAATCAAGAAGGTGAACTACATTAGGACTTTTAAGCTGCTTCATAATCTATATTTCATTCTTAAGAGAGGTTATCATATCATGCTATTTGAAGTATTTCATATCAAGCACTTTCACAGCAACATCTTACTTAGTCTTAATATTTGTCCCTCTATATACTTTTCCAAACGATCCTTCTCCTAGAAATCTTCTGTGATCCCATTAATAATCCCCTTCGCAATATAATTTGTTCATATTAACTAGCCTACTACTTATTTTCTTTCTTTCTTTATTAATTAATTAATTAACTAACTAATTATTTTTACTAATAATTTACAATTTATGAAATAGTAAACGTCTTCCTATCAACAATATTGATAAAAGGGTAATTAAGCATTATAAAACAATATGAAATAAAGAAAATTATTAATCCTAAGCACTATAATTATAAATGAAAATTAAGGTATTTATATTATTTAGCTATAACTTAATTTATTCGTGCATCTTGCATCGGTAAATAGTTTTTAACCAGTATTGCTTTAATTATAATGTTCAATACTTAAAAGTAGTAAAAAATAAAAGAAATAGGAATAGCTATATTATGAAAGTATGGAGGTGAAAGAAAATAAAAAGCATTAGTAATGGTTATTTTTTATTTTTTTTAATGAAAAGTATTTAAACCTGATTATTTTTTATTACTTAAATTTACCTGGTATTTTTAAGTATTATTTTAATCATCTGGAAATAAGTGATGTTAAATTATCTTCTTTAATTAATGCCGAGTAGGATTCATTTGAGTGGCCAAAAAATTTAAATTATATATGCCAAACTGATTTCTGAACTTTTCTTCTTGAAATAATATTTCTTTTTAATAATCCTAAATCGAAGTTAACAAGATCCATTAAATATTTTGGTAAGAGAAAGAGCAAAAAGTTTAAAACAAAAATCTTGATAAAAAAATTATTCTAGAATTTAAAACTCTTTAAAAAATATTTATTTTTTTAGATTTGTCACTTTTCTATGCAACAAATGCATTCTTTAATATAAATCAACTTGGTATTATTGTCTATTTAAGATATTCTTTATCGCAATAGGAAGATAAGGATAAGGTAATAAATAATCATAATTTACTTTAAAATAATCCTATTTATTGTTTTACTTAAATATATATCTCATTTTAATGATCATATGCTTAGAATATTTATATTTATTTTTATAAAAATTTAAAAATAAAAATGAAATTAAGTGATTAATCATACTTCCAGAAATAAAAAAGATAATTAATTATAATCAGTTATTTCAGTCTAAAAAAACTCCATGATTCTTTTTATTTACTTTTACTTTTAACATTAAATTAACTAATTGTTTACTAAAAGGTTTTTGCTTGATTAAGATTTTTAAGTGGGGAACTGGTTAATTTGTATAATATCTATTAATTATCGATAGTAAAAAGGTCGTTATTATTATGAAAGTGATACTTGTTTATATTAAAATAGGAAATGTATTTTTAAATCTCAAAATATCAAAAATTTAGTATGATAAATGCTGGCAAATTCAGATGAGAACTTTTGATCTAAAGGATTTGGGTATATAAATAAAGTTCATGAACAAAAAATATTTGGTTTTAATAACAATTGAATGGGATAATAAATTTTATTAATAAAGGATCCATTAAAAAAATTATTTAAAAAATTAATAGAAAATGAAGAATCAATCACTAGAACAAAATAACAAAAAGAATGAAAATACAATAATTATAAGTGATTTTTTTATAAAGATTTACTATATAATTTATATGGTTTTTTAGAGATAGAAGAAATGTACAAGAGATGGTTATTAAATATTATAGGGTTAGTAGTAGATTTATCATTAAAGTTCAATGTAATAGATTAGTTTTTTTACAAACTAAACACATTCGAGAAGAGAATAAACTAAAAATTGTTGCTAAGGTATTTAAAGCTAGCTAGCTCAAGCTAAATCAATCACGAATTCTTAGGAAGAATTTTGATATTTTAAGTTGATGTCAAACTTAGAATCTTAGACACCCATAAAGAATTCTTCACTAGAAGTCTCTCCATTACTTTATTTATACTGAGAGATTAAGCTATTTATTTTTTATAAGAAGATGCTATATTATTTTTCTGTGCGAATATAGAAGGCAAATGTTATGTCACTAGCATATTTATTACAAGAATCTGCTCTCACCTTCTTTGGGAGGAAGGTAGATAATTCTTCTTCACTTACTGATAAAGGATCTTTGCAAGCAATCTATTTATTAAAAAAATAACATTAAAAACTGTTGCTTTATTATAAGTTTATTTGTAATATTACCTATTAAATATGTGGGTCTAATGATAAAAATTAGTTGTTCATGTATCCGATTGTGAAGACACTTTTATTTTTAATGCCTCCAATAGCCCCAACAAAGTATTCAAGATCCATTAATTGCTTTACTTATTCTATATAGTTTTCATTCATTTTATCTACACCTAACTTAAAGTGCATAACGAGAAGAAGACTCTTTTACCATGATTTCATCCTTTCGCGGATGTCTTCCTTGAAGATAACACCTTAAGAGGAAGTTACGATCTTGAGATTTGTAACTAACTTCTATTCCTTAAATTGCTTCTTTAAAGCTTTGATCCCTTATACTGGTGAGTACTATTATTTTAAAGGGACCTAAAATAGATTAATGGCTTAAGTTAGAAGAGAGTGGAAACCAAAAGGAGATTAGCTCATATCTTCAGCAGTTCTACTTTCAACGAACATAGAAATTAAATGCTAGTAATCCATCACGGTCTTTTCATTATAAGTGAAGGATTGTACTCTTTTTTCAAATAGATGACGCTTCAAAGCTTAAGCAAGCATCATTTAAGAAGTGCGCAAAGAACATCCCCAACCATTATCTGTGGTAATACAAGTAGTTAAGTATTAGAACTCTTTCATGTTCTTTCTATAGGAAAAGAAGATAAGAGAGTTCAGTTCTTCTTATAGCAATTCATTGGTTTTTTCTCCGTTGTAGAACACTCTACCTAAGATTTGACACATAGGCTAATCGGAACTGTTAAGTTAAAACTTTCTACAAGTAGAGAAAATAGAGTCTTCACTGTTAATAGAAATAAATGAGTAAGATTTATTGTAAAGGTTTATGTCTTTCGATAAAAATGGAATTAAATATATTACTTAACAAGCTAAACTACAGTAGGAACTTTGCTCATTTTTATATTTGTTTTGTATATCTAAACTTTGGGGTTTCAAGTATTCTTATTTCTTTTTTTTATAGAATTGTTTTTAACTAATAAGCAATTCTGAGTGGTTTTAGATTTTTTTTTGTAGAGGTAAAAATTTTTACTTTTTAAAATATTAGCGTATCTTTTATATAATATTTTTAGGATTCGTTTGATTTTAATACATACATAAACCTTTTTCAATCAATCCTTTCTTCTAATAATAATAATAATAAATTAGAAGTGAAAAAAAAAAGTTAGTTATAAAATTCTTTTTTTTGGAATAAAGCTAAACCTACCAAAAATTTATCGTTTTTCACTTGAATTCTAATCTCTACCTGACTTTTTTAACAAATTATAACACCTAAATTCCATTCAGGTTTAATATTAATTTTAACTTATAAACCTGATTAACCAATACATTATTTGAAAATTTAATATTATTATCAATAAGAGTAATGTAATAAGTAAAATAGATATCTAAGCATCGGAATTATATAGTAGTAAGGTAGTAAGATAAATAAAACATTAAAAGCTAGCTTTACAAACGATAGTAATATATATTAGTTAGAATACAAATTTATTAGATGAAATTGATTTTTAGTTATATAGCAGCAATAATCAAAGTGAATAGTAATTAATAATCATTCTGATTCTTTTTGGTTAATACAAATTTATATTTATTTTTGAATTAGGAGTAGAAAAATTATATTTCTTTAATTTATTTTTGCTTGAATTTTAATTTAAATTAATCTATAGATTTAATCAGGAAATCACCTCAAAATCGTGAACAATCTTTTTTTACACTGTATTTGAATTATCCTAATATTATTTATTTGATACTTAAATATTGTCTAGTTGATTCTACATACTAATCTTTTTTATAAAAGGACCAAGGTTAACTAGTTCTAATTCATGATTATTTCTTTCTAAATTCGAATTATAATTTTCACTTAGAGTAGATCCATTAGAAATATAAAAATCATAGTTTTAAATCCCTTATTGATTATTATTGTTGTTATTATTATTATTATTATTATTATTATTAATTTTTTAATTTTCTAAATTCATTTAATTAGCTTGTGGTTTTTCTTATGATCTCAAGTCATCTTCGCAAACATAATTTTCAAATTCATTTTATTTATTATTAATTTATTGTTATATTTGATCTAAATCAGGTATTTCGGAGCATTCTTCTTTTTCCATTTCTTCATTTTCTACTCTTACATCAAGAATACTCAATAAAGGATCTTGTGATCTTAGATTAAGATCATAAATATCACTTATAAATTTATCAGCAGATCCCTTTTTAGTAATATCAATAAAATATCCTAGCGAAATATCACTAGAGAGACTTTCTAAAGATAAAGATCTAGGCGTCTTATTAAAGTATGTAGAAAAATCTTTATTTAAACCCTGTTCTCCTTCAGTAGATTCCTATATTTTTTACAATATTAGAGTTAAATTTTTGAATAATTAATATTAGAATAAAATATAAATAATTTTTGAAATTGATTAAATAAACCAATTTAATAAATTTAGATTAATTTTCTTTTCTAAGAAAGCCTAAAGAAACGATAATTGCTAATTTTCACTAGAAATGATAATTTATTTTAGTAATTAAATTTAAAATCTTTTTAATTTTATTAAATTAACTCAAAAAAGAAATTTCATTTTTCAGAATAGTTGAAATAGCATCTTAAAATAAATGTTAGCATAGAGTTAGTTGTGTTGTCTATTGATTATTAAAGAATAGAACTAACAATTCCTAACTGAGAAATAAAAGTAGATTTAACCTGAATATAATGAGGATCTAAGACTATTAGCCTGTCATTTTGATATCCTACTATATACATACCTTTTGTCTCCGTTCCACTTAAACCACCAATAAAATTACTAACATTCATTAGACCTAATAAATAATCTTTATTCTACATTTCAAATTTGTTGATTCCAAACTTCAAATGAACCATAATTAGTAAATTATTGGGCTTATTGTCAATTTTTCTTTCTTCATATAATTCTTTTAAGAAGATAATTTAATCTGTAAAATTTATAATGTGAAATCCCAAATTTGTTGATAACTCACGCTATTATTCCTCAAGGATTTCTTACATAATGACACTAACTTGAATAGAAGTATACCAGTTTTTAACATTCTACTAATAATTACGGAGGATAGCATTTCTGCATATATTTTAGATTCCAAACATAGAATATACATTATTAGAATTTGGCTCAATATGAATTTGATCATTATTCTAATATTCTAATTAGTTTTAACTATCTATTTCTATCATTTCGCTTGTACAATCTAGAAATAGCTTAATTATTCCCATAAAAAATTCCTTTTGTTTTTCAAATGATAATCTCTCTAGTAAAATATCTTATTCAATCAAAAAGTGCCTTTTTAGAGCTTCGGCAAGCAACATTTAACTACATCTTATCATACAGCCCCACCCATAATCATTAGATGCAGATTGGCTAGTATTTGCTATATCAAGAATCAATGGGAAATTATTTCTATAGGAAAACCAGATAATTCTCTCATGAAATTAAATAAAATCATTATTTGCCTATTCTGGATTTTTCTCATCGTATTTGAATTCTGTATCAAATAATTGTGCTTTTTTATACTTTGAATTAATTTTTACAGATTTCCAACTTGATTTTGTGAACGTTTTCATATTGTATGTCGCATTTGAACTATATTTTATATTTTTATTTAAAATACTTCAATATATTATATTATCTTCATCTTAATATTTTCTCTTATAATTTGCTAAAGAATCAGCAAGACAGCAAGATAGATAAATTGATTTATTTGAATGATTGGTGATAGTAAGATTCTATGTTCTGCTGATATTAATATTTTTGACAAGAAAAATATTGATAATCTTATATAAAAATAGAAAGAAAAGAAATATTAAAATATAAATATTTTTTTACAAGAATGCTTTAACCCTATCCGAATAGCTCATAGATTTTATTTCTTTCTTAAATTCTTAATAATGGCATGCATTTCGTGGCTATATGCTATTGCTGCTCTCTGTGTAACATGTTTGGCTTATACCTTTTATAGCTTACTTGACTGCGTTATTACTTTTCTATTTCTCTATATTTTCTTTTTATAATTAAAAAATATTTAATGTTGTTTTTACTTTTATCATCTTTTGATTGATTATTTGCTTTTGAATCATTTTTAATATCAATTAGATCTCAATTTTACTTTCAGAATTTTACTGCTAAACATCATTAAAGCTATCATTTGCCATATTCTATTACTCTATTATGTCATAACTATTATCTCTTTAGTGTCCCTCCATTTCTCTCTATCTCTCTTTATATTTTTGTTAAATCTAATTTTACTTCTAGTTGCTCCGATTTATCAATTTTGATAGTTATTTTATTACATTATTTTCTGATTAAATTATTTCTTTTCAATAATAATCTAAATTCATTGTAAACAATAATAACAAAATTTTTTCTTTTCTAATTATATTCTTTCTTATTTCTTTGATCTTTCTTAACAAAATCTATCAAATCAAATCAGATTGATTATTTAATTAACTAAATCACAACTAAGTTGGTAAATCAAGAATCCCTCTTATTATATTTAGGCATATCATAATTTAAAGGATTGTCTATTTGATATAAACTTTTGAGAGTAGTATTGATCGATATTTCAAAGAGGAAAGCTCAATCCATATCGGATCAAAATTAATATCCAAAATATAAGCAAATATTCTTTTATTTTGTTTAGATTGATCGAGTATTTTATGGATGTCTGATATCTTATCCTAATTAGATTTTTAAACAAAGCAAACAATCTATTTTATATTATTAAATAATTACTTTTACTGAATTTAATTAAATATCTAAATTTGGAATAAATCTTTGAAGAAATTAAGTCTAAGCATAAAGAATAGAATTATATTTAAGTGAATTCTTTTATAATAATAACATTAAAATAGCTAGATGAATACTTTAGAAAGACAGTAGTTAGAATAAATAAGTGATACTTTGCAAAGCTATTACTTACAATATTTTTAGAATATGAATGAAATAGATGGTATCGATCATGTTCCTGATGAGATTATTGAAATGATGTCTCCTGGAAGTCTTTTATTGGTTTAAGAAAAATAATTGGGCTTATCTTTTACAGGAATTTCAATACTATTTGAAGAGTGCAATAAATTATTAAAGGACATTAGTAAATTTGGATTTTAACTTTCATCAAATATTTTAAAATTTATTTTTATTTTGACTTACTTATGATCGTTTTTAAAAAAATAGAGTCTGATGACATCAAAGAGGAATAGATATAAATAAGCGATATGGTTTCTAAAATAATCCTTTGCATCAATGGAGAACACCCAAAATGCTGTCATATTAGATAATTCTTACTTTAAAATAATAAATTAGATATTGATGACGAAAGACATTTTAATGAATTAATATGCAATAAATTTAAAAAATCAAGTATTATTTGGCAATACAGATTTAAAATTATAGATTAAATTTTGTAGACTAAGAAACTAGATGCCAATACATTGCTATCTCAAGAAAATACATCTTTATTAGTATTCTTAAATAAATTTCCAAGAAATTATCATGGCTGGTCATATAAAATAAATTTAATGAAGGCATTAATAGAAAAAGAGTATAAAGTTGATTTTTAGAGAGAAATCGAATGGGTTAAAACTTACTGCGAAAATAATGTACATGAATATAGTGCTTTTAATTACCTCTACTTTTTATTAAAATAAATCAAGTTTTTAAATGTTTAAGATATTTATTGTTGGGCTTTACAACTTAAAGTACGATATGAAGAATTTTATATTGAATCTGACTCTATGAGCGAAATTAACTATTCATAGTTGCTATCTCTATCTAATTTTATTAAATACTTGGATTAATAGATTGATTCAAAGTAATAATGAGTGACCTATTTAAAATTAAATTTAATACTGAAATTTATTAAATTATTATTTGTTTTATTTAAATTTAAATGTTCTATTAAGAATATATATATGCAAGTTTTTCCTAATTCTGCTAATTCTTATTTCTATTAAAAAATATTAACTCATTTTTATTGGTCTCCCTCTCACTAATGCTTAAAACTAATTATATTTTTTAATTTCTAATTTTTTATCATTAAAACATTCATTAATTATTACTCAATTAATTTTCTGTAGATTATCTTGTTGAAAATATTTTATTAGATTTGGATATCTGATGATGAATTATAGTATAAGTATGAATGAACCTATTAGTTTTCATACATTTTCAAAACCCTTAAATATTAATTATATTTTTTTAATATGATCTTAAGGAAGTAACCTACAATTTATTATTATTGTTATTATTATTAATCCAGTATATTATTTAGCTTAACTCTTTATTTTCCTAAGATTTTAAGAGATATTATATACTTTATTTTTTAAAATATATCATTGAGTAATAATTATCTAACAAAAATTGAAAGTTTTATAAAACTTAGATTTAATATATGTTACAAAACTTATGCCTTAATGTACTTAAGATATGTAAGACACCAGGCTATGCCATTTTTAATTTATCATAGATTAATATAGGATGTTAAAAACTAAATTAATGGTTATAATTTATTGATAGAAAATTATAAATATTTGATTTAATTACAAAATGTAAATAATTCCTAATATCCATATAGATTTTGCTTTAAAATTATTGCTTATTCTTATAAAAGTACCTACTAAATAATTTCCCACAAATATTTTGTAACTAAAATAAGGTGAATATTTTTTAATCCATTATCTAATCTTTGATGAGCGAAATATGATAACAAAGTAGGATATTATTATCAACTTTCTAAGAATAAATTTCAAAATATGAAGATTTAATAATTAATAATAAATTATATTAAGATAACATTTAAAAAAATTTCTATTTATAAAATGAAAGCTGTTTATTTTGCTTTATTCTTATTATTGGCATGCTATGCTGAATCTATTGATGATTAATTCATCTACATAACAGAGAAACCCGAAGTGAATTATTACAATCTTGTCAAGGCAGAAGGTAAACACCTTGTTTACATAGCTGCTAAATGGTGCCAGAAAGGTTTAGAATAATTTAAATCTTTAAGAAAAGAAATACTTCCAGATGTTAATATGTACATAGCAGATATAGACTACGATTAAGGTAATTTCTATGTGAAGGAAGAGCAACTTTATGCTATTCCTACTGTTTATTACTTTTTAAATGGTGACAAGGTAGCTCGTGTTGAAGGATATGTCCCAACTACATATGATGAGGTCAAATAATTCCCTGGGATTATGAATTAGAATTGAGCTTAATAATAATAATAACTTATATGAACTAAAATGAATTAGTTTTACAATTATATTAAAAAAGAGTATGAAATGATATATTCCAATTCATCCATATATTATATAAAAGAATTAATTAAATAATAAATATTAATTAAATATATGTATAATTAATTATTTATTTATTAATCATTTAAAATAAATTTCAGATTTTAGAATTCTTTTAATTTCATCTTTTTAAAAATAATTTTAAATAATTTTTTATCATTACTTAGTTTAAAGACTTAGGATATTTAAGTCATATATATTATCTCAGATAATAAACATTAAAAAATTCACGGTTCTAATTAAATTAACAAGGACAGCATAAGTAGATCTATTTATAAATTCCAACTTATTAGTACTTAAAAGAAATTAAAAAAATATTATTCTGTAATAATTTAATAAATTCAAGCGTAGAAAAAAGTACAAATTCTTAGAAATGAGTTCTTTTAAACCTATTTGTCTAATTGTCATAGCCTTATGTCTAGCCTACTCTTAAGTAGATACTTATGTTGATATCTAAAATGAAGATGAGTATTATGCTATAACTGGTAAGGAAGATAAAACTGTCCTTGTTTACTTCTAAGGAATATGGTGTAATCCTTGCAAACCATTTGATTAGGATTTTGATTAATTGAAATTATAATATCCAGATACACCCTTCTATAGAGTAGATGTCGATAAGTTTAGACCTTAATTTTTCCATGACATCTAAATGTATTAAGTCCCTACAGTTTATCTATATGTAAACGGTTAATTAAGCGATTAGTTCTATGGCCACACTCAAGAAAATGTCTAAAAGTTATAATAATTTGCTGCTGAAGCTAGTGAATACAGTGAAGTAGAAGTAGACTGATTATTAAAAGTAATACTGAATGAATATATCTTAAAATAATAATATATTAACAGCATGAATATATATATATTCGTATTATAAAGTAGATTATTATGGATAAACATTGATAAATTGATATACAGAGTTAAGCATTCATTCATTCATTTTTTATGTTAATAATAAAACTAATATTGAAAATTTTCTCAATTTTAAGTTATTTTAATCAAATTTTGTTCTAGCTATTTGGATGGATAATCAATATTAAAAGTAAGAATTTTTTAAAACAGATAAGTAATATAAAATACAGTTTTGAAAATGATGTCGGGAATAAAGAGCAATTAATATTCATAAGTTGGTTTGAATATCTTTTTCTTTTGAGTGTTATCTGCTATTATTTGAATACTCTTTGAGTTTGTTTAAAGAAGGGAAATACTTTTAACTTTATTCCTCAAGTAGTGATTTTTTAAATTTTTAGTAGCTTGTTGTTAAATCTTTGGTTGATGAGACTTCGTAAAGATGCTTTTGTAGTTCTTTGTTGACATATGCTGAAGAAGGAGAGTTTTGAGTAGACATAAAAGTTGAGAGTTTTACATTGTTTTTAATTACTTTTCTTAAAGGGTTGTTATTTATTTACAAATTATTTTTTACAGCTTATTAATTTGTGATTTTAGAATTAATATTTTTTAAAAATGTAGCAAATCTTATTTTAAAATCATTCATCATCATCTAAATATTTTACTCTTATTTTTTATCTTCTAATATTATTTAAAAATAACTATTATTTCTTTTAAATTAAAAATTAAATAAAATTACATGCTAGAACCTAAGTAGAATTAAATGACTCCAAGAAGTTTGGGTTATTTATGCAAGTATTACAATTATTTTCATTCTATTTTATATAATTGGCTGGTATTTGTGTTGCCTTATAAAGATGAGAATAGATATTTTTTATATTATTGTTGTCACGATTAGTAAGTGAAACACTCTTTTAATTTGGATTTGGAGTTTTTATAGAAAGTTAGCTTTCTTGAAGTGACTCTTTTTCAATAACTGAATTAAGTTGAGTGTTACTATTATTATATATAGATTTACTCCTATTTTATCCTTGTCTTATACCTTTTTCAATCAGAAATTGATTTTTTTATTCTTAAATAAAGTAACTTTACTATGGACTTAATCCAGAGTTAATTTCATTTTGGTTAGATCTTGCTTGTAATTTACAAAAATCATTTTGAAATTACTTATCAAGATTCGGGTTTGAATTATTATTAATCAAGGAAGAATTTTATAAAGTATTTGAAGGAATCTAAATAAATTAGTTTTATTAATTTAGTGTTTAATAAATAGGGAGAGGACTATTAGTATATTAACCTTGTATTTAATTTTAGTTTTCTTACAATTTCTATTAGCAATACTTTTGATATTAATTTACTAAGTTAGACTAGAAATTTTATTCTTACTAAGGAGAATCTATAGTTTCTGAGTATCCTAAATCAGATGTTCTAGCTGAATGGCAGAATTAGCTAATCACTGGAGATGCAGCAGCAGTTGAACCCAAAATAGAAAAATTGGATTCTGAGAACTATGGAGTAGTGTTTAGAGTAGTATAAGGTATTTTATTAATATCTAGTAGACCCTAATACTAAATCATTTAATTGTATAACAATTAGATATAAGTTTATTAATCTTATATTAATTATTGCAATTGAGTATTTTGTTCATACATTCGAGAAAGTATCTCTTCTCTGTTGTTATTGGATTAGTTTTATTGATAAAGCTTTTATTAATTTTATATTTATTTATTTTATTGTCCAATAGATTAATCATCATTGTTTTATCTACTGCTAAACAAAATTGATTCTGATAGAGATAGTCTGCTGTGATTCAGTTCATTTGTTTATCTTAATATTTAATTTTCTTAAATTTCTACTGGAACAATCTAATTATGTTAAGATAATTGCTATTTTTCATTAATAAGCTGCTATTGGTGATTATATGAGTTCTGTAAACGATTTAATGAATTAAATTAATTTACCTAATTTTATAACAAATTTTCATTTAATAACTCACTATTTTACTAAGTAGAATAATGCTAAAGGGTTTATTAGGTTTCTTACTAGCTTTGCAATAATTATGAATTGTTTTTTACTTAAGTAAAAAATGGATTTTAAAAGTGGTTTTCTTATTTATTATGAGAATTCATTTTGATTAACCTATTGTACAAAACCTTAATCTAGCATGTAGTGCAATTACAGTTATTATTTTATGTGCATGAAGATATAGATTAGTTCTAATGTTGAGAAAGACATTTCTTTTTTTCATCTTAAGTAATCAATGGTCTAGTTGTTTTATATTCCTTCTCTCCTACAACTTGAGAATTGGTAATTGATTTTTCTTAAGTTTAAGTAAATCCATGATTTGAATGCTCTCTATGCGAAAAGAATTCATTTTTTTTACCTTAATTACTTAAGCTCTTTTTCATATGACCATACGTATGCTAATTTGGTTACTAAAGATTTAGATTTTAATTTTAAAATTATACACCTTATTTTTAATCAGGTATAGGCTGTTAAAGTATACTTTCAACATTACTATTTTTTACTGAAACTTATATGCTAGATTTTGATTTCATTTAATTTGAAGTTGTGTAAGCAATAGGTTCAAATAATTAGCTCTTCTTACTTTAATTTTTAGTTGTATCATAAATTAGCGATGGCTGCTGCTAAGAATATTAATCTATAAATTGCTTCTAAACGATAATAGTAGGAGAGGAACTCTTTTAAGGAATCATCTGAAATGCTATTTATAGAGAAATAGGCCCACTACCTTACATAAAATATTTTTGTATTTACTATTGGGTAGACAAGATAATATTTAGGTGATATTTTGTTCAAACCCTTTTGGGTAGTTTTTGCTATATCTCTGTTTCTCTTAAGCTTTATTGAACTAAATATTTTTGATAAACATTCTAATTAATAATTTTTGTTAAGTTCTATTTATCTATAATCAAAAATTAAGAAAAGCATGTTAATTCACTCCATAAATAGAAATCTATTACACAAATTTATTTAATGGACTTTCTTATTCTTCAACTTCTAAAAATCCTTATAATCAAAATTGCTAAGAGTACAAATATTAATAATACTGACTCGCATTAAATTCATCTATTATTCAAAATTATTTTTTATAAAATTCTATAATCTAAGTAACAGAAAATACTTCGTGAAAAAATTAATTACGTGTCATTAATATTTAATTTTAATTTAAGAAATGATAAAGTTATTAAAAATCTATTTAGATTATACCTTTGCACCTTCTTTTAATTAATACTAAAGTATTTTTTGAATTTGAGTCTAATACATCTACAAAGATATTTTAGTTAAATTATGAGCTTCCTTGTGCATATTAAATCATTTATCGACTGTTTAATACTTCCTCTTAGACTGGTGGGCTTTTATGTATATATTTAATATTACACATAAATTCCTGATACCTTCCAGATAAATAAATTTATATTAATTATCTATCATTAAAAAAATAATAGTAAAATAATATACTATTTTCTATTTGAAATGTATTTCGAATCACTTTATCATTTCAGAAATACTTAAGATTTATTAATTTTTATTACTGTTAAACAATCTTACACTAATTTAAATAATAGAAATATTTATTTCAATATATTTTATTGCAATTTTATGAATGGTAATCAATGAAAATGAGAATTCAAAAGAAATCTTAAAAATCCCTGCCTACCTGCAAGAATACAGCTAACAGATAATAAATTAATTTAAATTATATCAATTGAATTTATACGTTGAATAATCAACACTATATTTCATTTTAAATCAAAAATTGAAAATCTCTAAATAGATAATCAAATATTAAATTATTAAGATACTGTTTGATTGATTAATTGATTGATTGATAAATATAATAACACGAGGAAAAGAAAGGTTATAGAGCTTAAATACAAGTAAATTTATAATAATGATTTAAGAGTACTGTAGGAACTACTCTATCATCCCATAGGAGAATAATAAATCTAACAATAGCAGCTTTGTTATGAATGCTAATGACAGTTTATAAAGAAATAGTAAGTTTATACTATTATTCAAAATTAATATGATAGTACTAAATATTTATAAGATTAAATATATTTTCTTTACATAAATTTAGGAAGAACTCTTTCTTTAAGCAATGATGCCAATCCACTAGCAGTTATGAATTCTTAAAATAATAGTTTTTATATATCGAATGTTATGTAAAAGGTGAATGCACAATAAATAAATTAGTCTAATAGTTAATACAAAGAAGTAAATTAAGTAGGATATTCAAATCCTTATGATGTTGATTAGTAAGGTTTAAATACCAACAACTCTCCTGTGCAAGAAAATAAAATTAGAGTAATTATAAAATTTTAAGTTATAATAAGAAGAATTTATTCTATTTAATGGGGTTTATTTTGTTCGATCAATAGTTTAGAAAAATATGAATTGAATTTTGCATCTTTAAGTAGAAGATGAAATATCTTATTAATTAACGAACACTTTATAAAGTTTACTACTTATATATCATATATTTTTCTTGTTTAATAAAAAGACAAAAGCTCAATTGGATAATGAAATAGAAAAATTAAGAATGAAACTAAAATCTGTGAAAAGAAATAGTGCAGAGGATGTACAAATTGCAAAAATAACATAAACTAAGCAATAATAATAATATAAAGAGAATGATGTTCCTAAGAATGTGATCTAGAGAGCAGATATTAAAATCAATACAAAAGAAAGCAGTGGGTAGAAAAGTGTTAAGGGAAGTGGTAGTATGGCAAATGCATTTTATACTAATAATTCTAATATTACAAGCAAAAAAGTATTCTCTGAAGAGGTTTCAGACAGAATATTAACTGACTTAAAAAAATAGACAGCATAAAAAGTAGAATATTTTATAGAAAACTGTTACTCTAATAAAAATTCTAAGGCTAATTAGCAATTATAATAACAATAAAGTGGAAGTGTTGGTAGAGAGCCTAAATATCTAAAATTAGGAGATATAACACAACAAGTTATTTCCAGTTAAAATTAATTAGAAAGCAATAATAACAGTGGTAATTAGAGCATGATGATGATAAATTAAATTAGTAATAATAATTCTAATGTAAGATAGAGTTTGAATATCCATACTAATAACATATATGGTGGAGGAAATAGCAATATTACAAATGGAATGCTAAGTAAAAGTAGTGTAACTAGGCATTCTTAGGGGCTTACAGCAATGAATAACGTTTTCTCTAGTGCTTTTAATTCAAGCTATGTTACTCCTTCAAATGTAAATAACAGCGTCGTCCTTACAACAGCTAACTTCCATAATCATTAGAATTGTGAAATAAAGAAATGTACAAATTGCATGAAAAGAAGGGAAAAGAGTGCTGAAAGGGTTGACAGAAGAAAACTTTCAGAAAATAAAAAGTAATTTTTAAATAAATATAATATCAGTGATACAAGGAAGGAGTATTCTAGCTATAAGGAGCAAAAAGTTTAGCAACGTAGACTTTCCATTCATACTAACTAAATTTAGGAGCCTTTTAACTTTGTTTTGTAAGGAAATTAAGACTTAAACCTAAGCAGCGGAAATGTGAGACATTAAAACTGGATCTAATAAAATAATACTCTTGTAAATTAGTAATTATAAGAGTAAAATTAAGGAGAATCTTTCTTAGACAGTAGCTGGAACAATAAAGTTACTTCTCATGTAAAAGCTCTTTAGTAAGCTATAGCTGATAATGGCACTAATAATGGAAATAGTAGTAATAATTCGAGATTAATAATGCTTAATGAATTAAATTACTCTTAAATAGACCATATAAACAATAAGTCAAATTTAGGAGATATCTCAGGTAATTACAAAAGCCTAAATACAACTGCTGTTAATGATACGAGTATGATTTAACCCAATAATTAATAAAATAATAGCAACATCTATTCATAACGAAATAGTTAGATAAATAGCAATAATCTAAAATCTATTAAGTATCAATAATAGATTATCAATGAATAGCCATAAAAATAAAACCCAGTCATAGAAAATACTTAAGCTAACCCTTATTAAATTAAAACTAATTCAGAAAATAATGAAGAACCAAGAAATATTTAAATATCTCTCAACCACATTAATAATGTTTAACCTGTTTTAAATGGAACTTCTAAATTTGCAGGAGTTGAAACTAAATAGGGAGTCGAATAGAGGCAAGTTGATTTTGTTGTAGAAGATTAGAATATTGACTAAAATAGCTAGGAATACTAGCTCTAAAAGGAAACCTTCTCTCGTGTTGTTGACCACTATGAACAATTAATAAAGGAAAAGGATATTTAAAATGAAGATTTGATAATGAAGTATGAATAAATGATTGAAGAAATTCAAACCGATAATGAAAAATTAAGTAAACCTATTAAATTTGATTTAATTAAATTAAGTATTTTATTTTGTTTTAAAAGCTGAATACAAATAGTAATTAATCATCATGAATAATGATCTAGCAAAAGAGTTAGAAAAGGAGCAATTGAAAAATTAAGCATTCCTTGATGATGAATAATAGATGAAAAATAAATTTTAAGAGTAAGAAATTAAGTTGAATAATGAGATAGGTAGTCTCTAAACTAAATCTTAACAATTGGAAAAAGATAAAGAAATGATTAATAAAGCTTTTGAGTATAAAAGTATAGAATGTGACTCACTAAAAGAAGAGATTTTAAAGTATAAATAAGAGCTCTCTGATGCTTAGATCAAAATAGAATCACAATAATAAATAATTGATGAATCTAAATATTAAAAATAAAATGAAATTTTTCAAATAAATACAAGATAATAGGAATTACATAAAGTTTATAAGAATCAATTTAATAATTTCTTTGAGAAAATTCAATAGATTAAAGTTATCAATGATGATTACTTGATGGCCAATAAAAGAGAATTTGAATCAATAGAAAAAAGGTAAATTATTTCTTATTTTTTATTAAAATATTCTATTTTTTTTTTATATATAACTTAAAAACTTTTAGATTCTATGAAGATTCTATCTTAACAAAGCCTTCTTGCATTTAATCAACTTAAGGTGATGATGCCGAAACGAAGAATATAAAATTGGAATAAGAAAATAAATAACTTTTGGAAAAACTTATGCTAAAAGAAGATGAAATATAATTATATAAAGACGAGTTGAGTAAATCTGATGAAATGAATCAAAAACTTATCGAAATTGAATAAAAGACCTTAAAAAATTAATTTGAAAATTAAATAATGAATCTCAATGAAAATATTAATATTTTGAAGTCTAATGAAATAAAATTGATTGACATTATTAATTAGCTTGAATAAAATCTTTAAATGAAGGAGAAAGAAATCCTTACTCTCAATGAGGGAATATAATAAGTAGAATTCTCTAAATTTGAGATGGAAGCTGCAGCAGAGTAGTTAAAGGACAAAATTTAAATTGTTGAAGAATAGGAAAATATTCTTGAAAAAAAGATAATGGAACTCTCAGCTTCTCACTAATCTAGCATTGAAGGAGTTCAATAAAATGCCTTTGAAAGCTCGAGGGGAGTAGAAATATAGAATTTATTATAAAAGAATCATAAATTGCAGCAGTAGAATAAAACTTTAAATGAAGGTATTTATTACTCACTTTTCCTTGATTAAAATTAAACATTTTTAAAACTTTAAAAATTTAGAGCTAATTGAAAAAGAGAAATAAGTAAACATATTATCTTATTAAAATTAATAATGCTAGAAGGAATTAGAAGAACTTCGCTGTGGATTATAAGAATTTGAATAAGAAGTATAGGAAATGAAGAGAATATATAATTAAAGCTTCGAATAGGAGAAGAAATCTATAATAGAATTTTATGAATAAAAATTAAATGAAACAATATCTTCAAGAATAAAAGTTCATAGTGGTCCATTTTGTAATAATGAGATTCTTTAAGAAGATAATAATAGTAATAATAATAACAACAAATAACTTTTGAATGTTCAATCTGATCCAAATATTTCAACTATAAATAAAAAGAATGGCTTGAATTCCAATTAGAATAATGGTCTCCCTCCTACGAATTCTAAGAAGAATTTGAATAGCTTTACTAATTTAAATTTAATTAAATAAGATTCTAATCTTGCTTTAAATAGAAAACATA
This sequence comes from Tetrahymena borealis, assembly GCA_000260095.1. NCBI lineage: Eukaryota > Ciliophora > Oligohymenophorea > Hymenostomatida > Tetrahymenidae > Tetrahymena > Tetrahymena borealis. The sequence continues at coordinate 149,256 of JH651274.1, read as the reverse complement.
ATGAAACCTTTGAAGAAACATGTAAAAATAAAATTTTTTTTGAATAAATATTATTAACTTTGAAAATATTTTGTTAATTAAATTGACTTAATATATTTAGTTGAAGATGGAAGAGGAGGTTCTTATTTGAAGTTATCTAATATAATTGTACAGCCTATAGCATAAAATGAAAGTAAAATTAATTTTTAAATAAATAGTAGCATAAAATCCATTTTTAATTGTTTTTATAGGATAGAGAATAGCTGAACCACCAAAATGCACTTTTGTAGAATACATGAACAAATTCACAAATGAAAATGGTGAATTAAATACAGATGCTTTTGAAAGAGAAGTATTCTAATTAAAAGAAAAAGAATTGCTTGATGAGATCGATAATTTAAATAAGAGATATTACTTATAAGGTAAATAAAAATTTAATTAGTTAGTTAGAAATATATCTAAATTATTTTAATCTAGAATAAAATACCTAATTGGAGTTAACTTGGATTAGAAAGTAAAATGAGTCAACTAATTATTTAGATCATACATAATATAAAGAGCAGTTAGATTCACTTTAAAAGTAAATTGATTCTCTAAAGATGATTAAATATCAACTATCAGCTGTTAACAAAGAAATCAATTAGAGATTTTAAGGTGATCTCTCTCAAGAATATATTGAGGAATTGAAGTAAAAATAGATGTAAATATAAATGAATGAAAAGGAAATTACTTAAAAACTTGAATAATATGCATCCATCAATGATGAATTGTAGTTTGAATATTCAAAAAATATTCAAAATATTTCTGAAATAAATGAAGAAAATGCTGAAGAATATTAGCAATAAAAATTTAACCATATATCCCCTCATAAGTAGATCTAAAATTCTATGTACAAAAAATTGAGTGAAATTGGTTCTTGCTAAAAAGAAAAATCCTTCAATACTTATATTATGGAATAAAAGCATGATTAGTCTAACTGATATAAATCATTAATTTTATGAGATGAATAATTAACTTTGCATTACAAATTATATACATTAATTTAATTAACATTAATTATTTTGTTTTTCAAAAAACTACTACAATCAATCAATGTTATTTACATATTTTCCTATTACTATTAATCATTATTATTTGAACAATAAAATAATCAAAAAATATAGTTTATATTGAAAAAAATTTCAATTTATACCTAATTTGTTGATGAGAACTATACTAATAATCTTTCTTTAGTAAACTGGAGTTTGGATAAAATACCAATTTTTAAATTTACTTAAAATTTATTGAATTTGAAATTAGTTTAGATTATTTCCTCTTTTTATGGTTTAGAATCTAAACGTATGTATAGTTTTGAAAGCGATTAAATATTACATATTGAATAAAATCAGATGATCTGAATGGGTTGTTTATATAAAATTATAGTATATGTATGTTAAATACTGGTTAATAATAAAAAATAAAATATGAATTATATTTGTTTTTTAATGAAGAGAAGTTGTTTACCTTATTTATTGGTATATAAATGTATTGATTTAAGATATTTATAGAGCATGATTAACTCGGAGATGCTCTATTTGTGGAAATAATATTTCAATAAATTTCAGTAAACAATTTATATTAAATCAAAAAGTTATAAGTAGATTTAGAAGTTTAATCAATGTAATAATATTATTAACTAACTTATGAATAATCAATTGAATGCCATTCTACTTTAAATTAATAGGTTACTTCAGTTTAATCCAGAATAGTATTTAGATTTTTAGGTTACGACAGCAAAGATACCTACAACTAGATTAAGTATTAGAAACATTACTCATTCATAAGTCCTTTATAGAGTATATTCATGTTATCATATTATGGTTATTCAAATATTTTTAACAATATAATAAGATCATTCCAGAATCAAATATTGTAAGATTATCTAAGAGTTATGGAATTTTAAACGAGCAGGAAGCAACCCGTATTTCTATTTATTTGAATGGATCCAAGGTATTTTTTGATATTAGTATTTCTGCTTAGCCATTTCTAATTGGAACAAAATCATTTTTTAATATAACAAAATCCTAAAATATTAGAAAAGAATAGAAGATATTTATTAAAAGAAAGTAATCATAGAATACACTGAATATAAAGGTACCGAAAACTGGGTAAGTATTTTAATTTTTTAGTTAGTAATGATTTTAGTATTTGTGTTATTGTTTAGATTTTGTGAGACTGTTAAAAAGTTAGTTAGTTAGTTAATTGGAATACTGAACAATCAATAGATATTAATATATACAGTTAAAGTGATATGCAGAGATATTAAATACTATTTTATTTTTATAGGAACCTATTGATTTTATGAATAGGAGTAGAGGAGGCAATTTTAAAAAGCATGAGCTAGAAATCGTTCTGAATAACTTGGGTTCAGGAGTAAGTTTTGTCACTCAAGAATCTTTGGAATTAGATCAAAGAATTAAAGGATCTATAGTTAATTAAAATTAAAATATGACAGATATTTTAGAAATAGATTTTACTAAATAAGAATTTTAATCCTTTTGTGAAGATAATTAAAACTTTGAAAATTTTGAAGATGATATCGATAACATAAATATTTTGAAGTAGTTAAACTAGGAATAATCAAGGGAGTAGAATAATTTTAACAAACTGTAATTTATCTTAATCTATTGAATTAGATGTTCTGAGCAAACTTAATTTGATTTTTTAATTTTTAAAAGATAAAGCAAAGAAAAGGAAAATATTTCAGCTCCTAACTCAGAAAGAAAATAAATTTAAGGGATAGATATGATGCATTCTTTTTAAAAGGGATCAGAAAAGTTTATAGGAAATATGAATTCAGATGTAAAGATACTAATTTTGTTTGATTAAACTATAATATTATAATGATGATAATTAGATTTAACAATCTAATCATTAATAGAATCTCAATGGTCATGGTATTTTGAACTCATCTAGACATTTCATTTAGAATCCTATGCTTAATTCTACGCATCTGTAAGGATCAGAATCAGATTTTCATACAGGAAATTTTGCTTCATAGGGAATTAAAGTTGATAATTTTTAGGAGATGATAACTTCGTAAAAGTAAATATAAATAAAAGAAAAACAAAGACTATCTTCGGAATAGAAGTAATAATAATAGATTATTAATTAATATACATTAAATGAGGAAGATAGGATAGATTCTAGCAGAGAAGAGGAGAAATTCAATTCTACCCATGGTTATAACAAACCGAGATAGTATTAATCCTAAATATTATCAGGAACAAATAATAATTAATAGTATTAAACTAGATATTAATCTGCTTCTATGGTGGGATAGCTTTAAAATGACTTTAATAATAAATAAGGCAACTAGTAAATAAAAATAAATAAAAGCAATAACGAAATTTAGCAGATTCAAGAAAGAATTTCAAATGATAATAGCATGAACGATGGATATAGAAAAAATAGTAATAGATATATAGACTTTAACCAGTAATAATCTGGAAAGCACTCTCATTCATAATCTCTAAATTAGAATTAACTAAACAATATGAATTAAAAAGATGCATAAATTGATAAAGAAATTATTACTAAAAGGCTTGTGTAAGTTCAACACTAGTAGGCAAATTAATAAAATGGTAAATTTAATTCCAAAGTAAGATCACCCAATGTATCTAGGTCAGAATAGAATGCAATAGTGGGTAATGAAATGGGTCCTGATGAAAGTGATTAAAATTTAATGGTATTTGAACATCTACACAGCTCTGATGATTCTGGGTAGGTACTATCTGATAATTTAAGCGATTACAGAGAAAAGAAAGATGAAGAAAAAAGTGAGAATATTAGCATTTTAGATGATAGCCCAGACATGAAATAAAATTAAGCCAATATTCCTTATTCTTAAAAATCGAATTTTAGCAATAAAAAAGGACTTAAAGAATCTAAAGAGAATCAGTAGTAATTTTAAAAACCTTCTTCATAATTGCTTTAAACTGACTAAAAGAATACTACTAGTTCCTCTGTTGAATATCAATCTATTCCTATGATTGGTTCTTTAAGTGGGTTTAAGGAGTAATAAGCTGCTTTTGAAAATTCCTCATTAGAAAATAATTTTCCTAATTAGGAGCATCATCAAAGCTCTTCAAAAATGTTATCTAAAAATAATTAAAGTTTGCCTAATATCAATACAAAATAAATCCTTTAAAGTGATAAATATGAAGTATCGGTTATTGGAGAAGAGTAATCTCACCTTGATAAGGATAGTGAGCACTAAAGAAAAGTAAGAAGATATAGTTCTATTTCTAATTCGAGCTTATAAAACTATTAAAAATAATAACAATAAGGATTTATGCAATAAATTGATTATAATACACATGATATTTCCTCATAATAGTAATTCAGCTAATAGCATTCAGGTATAGTAAGCTAAAATACATCTAATATTCATTCTCAACTTAAAGGTTATAGAGTTACTTTAGGCCCTGAAAGTGCTGAAAGATTCGAAACCAAACAGTTATAATTTCAGGAGCAAAGTGATATGAATTAGTATCCTTTACTAAATATGTTTGAGTACTTTTAAATTTATTTAATGAAGAGAAATTAAATTTTATAATTAAAATTAATTAATAAAAGAAATATTAAGAAAAATAATTTAGATACACCTACTCACTAAGGAAGCAGCCATAAACTAGATACTCCTCATAGAAATTCAATTTTAGAAGTAAAAATAATGGATCTTTAATAATTAAATTCATATTATTATTAAATTAATAAATAGATATAAAATTTCATTCATAAACGCTAAATCTCTGAATAAAGGTAATACTTATTTTCTTAATAAAAAATAAAAAATGTATTTTTGCCTAAATTCTATATTTTAAATAAAATAATTAACTTGTTTCATGAAAAAATAATTAACTCCTTTAGTAATAATAAAAGGTACATACATAGATACATTTTTATTTCTATTTTATTAACCATTATTATCAAACTATTCAAAAAGCTAAATTATTTTTCACTATTTTTTCAATTTAACAAAAGTAATTGTAAAGATTCTTTTTAATAATAATAATAAAATAGTGAAATTTTTGATACAGACTCTGCTAAGGCAGGATATTGGAAAGAAAAATATGATATAGCAGCTAAAAAAGAATAACAGTATAAAAAGAGTATAGAAGAATAAAAGTAAACGTTGTAATTTCTCAAATCTGATATAAATAAACTTGAATTTTTGCATAGAATGGAAAAACCTAATAGTATTTAATAAGCTGAGACATTAGAAAGTAATTATAAAGATATAATTAATCTTTAATCATTTTTAATATTGATAAATAATAAATAAATAGGTAGCTAAGCAAAAGTTTAAGCCTGGCATTTAGTTATGCTTTCTATAGTGGCTCTTATTTTTGGATTTGCACTCAAAAAACTAACTATTTGATATTTTAATTAAATTCTTTTAGTTATATGTAATTATTTATTGTATAAATATTATTTTTAAAAGTATAGTCAATATTTATCAAAGATTTACTACTCACTTATTCCTAAATTTTAAAAATGCAAACCCATTAAATTTACATATTTATTTTAAAATAAGATATATTTGATGAATTTTTAAAACGAAAATAAGCCAAACTAAATAAAAGTTATATTTGTCCGTAAAAGTTTAGAAATTTAATTTAAATATTATTAAAATTATTACTAGTTATTAACTCCATAAAGAATTAATATGATAGACTTTTCTAAAAATTGTATTATTTTATTAACTTTAATAGATTACAATAGTAGCCAATTTGTAAATTTATCAAATACTTTAGAAGAAATATTTTAGATTTCAGTAACTTAGAAGAATCGAAAAAATATTCTTTTTATTGTAAGGAGATGGATAAAAGAAATATGAAAGTAAATTTAGTTGAAAAAGAGAGAAAATGAGAGATAAAATTTTAAGGAGAAAATTAATTAATTTTGTATTAAATTTGAAATGTTGATAATTTTACAATGTTTGATTTTAGTATCAAAATTAATCAAAATTAAGTAAGTAGAATAGAAGCAATTAATAAATTTATCTAATAAAATAAGGAGAGGGGACAATGGTTCTTATCAATTTATTACGATTTCAATAGTAAAGTTTATTTATTTCTTCAAAAATAAAAAATGTGTTGAAATAAAAAAAACAATAAGAGAGATGAAGAATGATAATGTGTAATCAAGTAGAGTCACTTTTTTAATATTAACATGAATTAGTTAAATAAAGAAACCATTTATACTAAATTACATTCGATAAAATCAATAATTGGCAAACTAATTTCATTCAGCTTGCATTCATACACCAATCTAAAAGTTAAGTTAGCAAACAAAATTTAGAGGTAATTATTTTTGATAGCAGGACTACGCTCAATTAAAAAAAGAGAGCGATAAAGAAAAAATTATGCATTTAAATCAAGAAATAATAAATAATCACATTAGAACTTTTCATCCACAATCCTTACTAAATCTATCTGAAAAGATAATCTATTTAAATTGAAAGAAAAGTAGAAAGAAAGTAATTACAATATAGCAAGCATTTTGAAGAACATCTACAAATATAAATTATAAATCAGGTTTATTTATCAGCTCATACTAAACTTGTTCTAATTAGTAGGAGAAGTAGCAAGGCCATTTAATTATTATTATTTTATTCATTTCACCAAATCATCCCCATTAGGAATTATTAGGAATTGAATCAAATACAAAATTTGATAACAATTTAGTCTACAATTAAAAGAGCGTCTATTATTTCTCTACTTAAATAGTGCATTCTGCCTTTAAAAAAGTGATATCTTTCTTCTTAAAGCAAAGATAAATAAAATAGAATCCTAATTATGATTGATTAAACAGGAATAAATTCAACAGACTCTATGCACGAACCAAACAATCATACTGATAATTTTCCTCTTGTATATAGTGGATCAAGTGGATAACTAAACCTCCTTGAGAATGCTAATAAGAAAGACTAAGAAAACCCAAATCTAGGTTTAATCAACTAGTCACCTCCAACTCTCAATAAAATTCAAGTTGAATCAAACTAATATGACTCAACTAAGAATAATCAAATTGGATAGAATTCTTCAATCTCCTTTTAATCAAGCTAGAACTAATTAGGAACAGATAAAAAGAAATTAGGAAGCAGAACAAACTTTATGAATAGATAAACTGAACATGATGATATCAATAGCCAAAGTGATAATATATAATTCTCTATGGACCAAGATAATTTAAAATTTAATCAACCAGAATCTTTTGCATTTAGTGATACAAATTAGAATTAACTACTTTTACCTAACCAGCAAATGAAGATGCTACCAACAAGTTCCTAGGATATAGATGACTAATCTCCTGGGCACATTAGCGAGTAAGCAGATGCAGAAAGATCTCATACAGATGTTTTTATTAATAAAGATAAAAACATCAAGTACAATAACTCCTCAATGAGAAGCTATACTCATAATGGAAGTAATAGTAATAACAACAACAATTATAATAACAACTCAAATACAAACTCTAAATAGAACATTACTGCTCACGAAAGTAGTGATGACACTTCTAACTTTTAAATGTAAAATCGTTATGTATCTAAAAGAGATCCTGACTTTGGTGGTGGAAGTGAACCTTTAGTGTAAAGAAATGTAAGTGGATTTAACTAGAGATAAATTGCTTCTTCTCAGAATGTAGGTAACAATATCTAAGGCTTCCCTAGAAACTAATCAGAAGTTCCTTCCGGTGTTAATCAGAACGAAATGTATTCTTAAGATTCCTAAAAAATAGAAAGTGATTAAGAGTCATCTGATTCTCACTATCCTGGTGAGACTAACTCTGCTTATAGCCCATTCAAATTATTATAAAAAGGCAATTATAAAGAATTGAAGGAACACTGTAAAAAAGAAGGAATATTATACACTAATATAATAAATGAATAAGGGAATAATATGATCATCAAAGCAGTTTAAAATAAAGATAGGGATGGTATTATATAACTCCTAAAAGATGCTCGTGAATAATTATAAGAACAAGGAAAAGACAAAAAATAAATAGATTTAGAAATTGCAAAGTGGATAAACCAAGAAAGTAAATCTGGATATACAGCAGCTCACTTTAGTTGCTATGTAGGAGATCCAGAAATTTTGTTATTGCTCAAAGATTAAGGAGCAGACTATTTAAAGCTAAATAAAGAAGAATCAAGCGGTCTTCATGTAGCTTCTCAAAATGATTCAATAGCTTCAATTATATTCTTACTATTGTTGGGTATTGATATTAATATTAGAGATTTGAAGGAGGCCACTCCACTTCATTGGGCTAGTTTTTAAGGGTTAGACTAATCTGTTTAATTTTTGATTGCCTTTGGCTCTAATGTAAATGTAAAGGATTCAGAAGGGATGACTCCATTAATATTGAGCTCTATTAGTGGTAGTATGAAGATTGTGAGAATGCTTTTACTAGCTGGTGCTGACAGATCATAGAAAGATAATAAAGATAGAACTGCTCTTTATATGGTAACAGAGGATTAAGAAAACCTAAATGAAGATATTGCAGAAATGCTCAAGCGCACAAATGGATTCTAAGAATATTGGAATATTCGCCCCGTCTTTAAGCCAACTAAGAAAAGCCTAAAACAAGTTATATACTATCTTTTCATGTATGTATTTTGCTAAATCTCACTCGTTTACTTCAATTACACTCTATGGGATGACTAAGCTAAATTAATTATTTTAATTACTCTTGCTGTTCTCATTGTAATAACTAAGTTCTTTTTCTTTAATAGTTGGCTCAGAGATCCTGGATATGTAGCTCTCAGTAAGGAAAAAAGAAATTTAAAAAATGATTCTAGATTTAATGATTTAATGAGAATTTCTTAAGAATCTTATGAGAGAAAATATACTTTAAGCCAATAATAATAGAAAATATATTCTAAATAACCTTTAGATGAAAAGACTAGAAAAAATTTAATAGAACTCTTCCTCCTTTTAGAAAAAGAACAAGACTCTTCATAAATTTGCTCAAGCTGTTGTATCCTTAAACCAAAGCGTTCTAGACATTGCGATATTTGTAAGAATTGTGTGTCTGTTTATGATCATCATTGTCCATGGATTAACAACTGTGTTGGGACAAATAATCATGCATATTTTTTGGGATATATTATCTCCATTTGGTTTAGTATTTTCACTTTCATTATTTTGAACTGTATCTTTATTTGGTAGACTGACTATCCTTAGTAAAATACTTTAGTTTCTTCACCTTAATACATAGATCCTTTAAATATCTTCACTTCAGAATAGCATATCCTCTTCTTTGTTCTTAAAGTTGTCTCCAGCTCTCTTTCCCTCTTTTTCTCTCTTCTCTTTGGCTTACCTCTTACTCTTCTCCTTATTGTTTAAATTGGTAACTTCCGTGCGAATAAAACAACTTTTGAAAGATTCAGCTAATAAGCTAGACACTAAAATCATTCTCACATTTAAAATGATTCAAATAGATTTTCAACTATGCCTCCTGAAGAAAGCTAAATTACATAATCTTTCCTAAATGAAACAAGCAACTAAATTCGTAATTCATCAGCTCAAAATTGCTTACAAATGTGTAGATATAATAAAATGAATCCAAGCTATAGATTCAGATCTGTAGAAGATAAAATGGGATAGCATTAACAACCTTGAAAGTAAGAATCAAAAGCATACAAAACCTTTATAATTTTAAATATAAAAAATCATCAATTTCTTTTATTTGTGTACATTATGAAATTTATAACAATTAAACTTTATATTAATTTAATAGAGATAAAAAATATTTATCTCGATACTATTTCAGTCATAGAATATTTATGAATATTTGAACTTTACCTTATTATCAAATTTCTTACATCTTTTAATTTATAACTCACCTCTTATTTACAATTTATTTTAGTGTTTTTGTAAATATGATAGTAAAAATAATTTATCGGTATTTAAGAGTAAAAGGAAAGATTAAGAAAAAGAAATAGGAATAATAATCATCATCACCATCATTATCAAGAAAAAAAGACTTTTGTAAAAATATAATAATTATAATAGTTATTAATAAATCAGATACAGTAGATAAGTTTGTAATTTGATTAGTTTATGGATATAAAATGAATTAAAACTAATAATAAAACAAACATTAAGTTTTACATTTTATCTTTAAAATATTTCATTAAATAATTCAAGCTTATTAGAAATACTATAATAAAGGTGTGGTAAAATCTTTCTTTACAATGTATCCTTTATCCACACATTTTTAAAAGATTTATTGTAAATTCTTTTCAGATTAAATTTATTGAATTAATTTTTCATCAAATTTAAAGTAGAATGAGTGAGGATACTATTCAATTGAAGAAAGAAGCAGTTCACATCCCTTTTTATTCAATAACTCTTCACTATAATCAATGTATCTTAAGTTTTTATTCTTGGATTTAACAAAGTGTATTAAGGGTTCATAGAAGATTTATTACATTAAATCTTCAAATGAATCTAGAGGTACTTCTTGGAAAATTTTAGTATTTTCCATCTTTAAATCAATTTTGAAATGCTCTAAAGATGATGAGGAGGTTATAGCATTAAAGAAATCTGTATAATTAGTATCAAATTAATAATAGTATTGATTTCTAGAAAATGAGAAGGATCTTATTTATTTATAATTTTTGTAGAAATGCTCTATAGAATTGAGTATATCTTAATTAATAGGAATATCAATAGATAGATATTCTAAATCTTATATTGCTTCAAGTCTCTTAAAGAAAGATACATTTGGATAACTATAGTTCTATTTCTATCTGCAGATTTGTGTGTCATAACTATCAAATAATTTAAATGATATGGATTCAAGTAAAGGAGAATTAGAAAAGGATTCACATATTTAATCTATTATCATTAAATTTTCAATTTCAAACGGAGAAGAAATACTCACTCTCTTTAAGTTTTTTATGTTAAATAAGAATTAGTTTTAGAATTTTAAAAGCTATTTGTTTTTTTATTGAGGGAGAATATCAACATCGAGCTTATAAAAGTTAAGACTTTTTATCATCCTTTTGTATGAAATATTGATTGAATCATGAGTCAGTTAAAATTAATCAATCTTTTAACTATTATTAAGAATCTCATAAAGTTCTTTAACATCCATAGGTAATTACTCTTAATCAGTAACTTTAACTTCCTTTGAAATACCACTTTTGTTTGAATTTAAATTGCTTAAATCTATTTATTGTAACAAATTTTATTCTTTCTTAAAATTGAATTTGCATCTTCTCATAAGAGGACTATTTTTTAATTTTAAGAGGAGAATCTAGAGGATTAATGGATTATATCTCATATTAAAGTAGGCTAGTTCTAATTATGTCTTTTAAGAAAACAATTATAATAGTTAATTGTCTGTAATCTGATAGTCTTCTGCTTCTTGTTTTTTATTAGAGGTTGAAGAAACTTGATTATCATTACTATTTTAATTCTTATTAGCTGCTTTAGATTTTTTGTTTTTATTCTTTTCTTGTTTTTATTACTATTCATCTTTTGTTATTTATTGTTGTTGTTGAGCAAATAACTCAATAAACTTGACAGACTTTGAAGAGCTAATGCTAGCAAATAAATTTAATTATTACTAGATAGTAAGCTTAGCTAACTAATGATGGATTATTAATTTTAGATAAACAGCATTTTCTAGATTTAATTTTAAATCTATAGAATCAGTCACAGATTTTAATTCTACTCCAACATACTTAAGCTTTTTTAAGACCACATTCATGCTATTTAAAGTTTCTTGAGTTGAAACATTAATTCCTATAATATCGAGATATTGTAAATGAGGTATTTCGCTCAAACATTAGAAAAATGTTTGGATTTATGACTCTTCTACATCTATTTGCGAAATGTTTATACTGAGAATACTGATATTACTTTGAGATAAGTCAGTGTTTGTTAGCGCTGATAGTAAAGCTTCAAACACAAGTGAAGATTAGCTTACAATCTTTAGAGATTGAAGATTTTTATTAGATAAACAAATTACAAAAGCTTCATCAAGGATTTCAAAGGCCTCAGAGTTTTTTAAATTTGAAAATTTCTTTTAGTATTAATCTTTCTCATTATAAGTGTCATTGATAACAATAACATTATTTTAAAGACTGATTAGATATCTATACATTGACATCAGAGAAGTTTTGTTTTTGCTGTTTACATTCAAAGTAAATAAAAAAATTTCCTGAAGATTTTCTTTCTCCCTTTTCAAGCTTTAATCTTATTTGATTAAACTAGAGTGAGAAAAATCCATTTGAACCTGCATATATCCAGTTATTCTTTTTTAATTTTAGAAATTTACATTAAATTAAGTAGGTTAACTCAAAGAAAATTTCTATTAGTTAATGAGCTTATAATTGATTGTATTTAGATATGGATCATTGTTGACGCCATAAGTGTATTGTTGAACGGGATATTCTAGAGTTAAGTTGTATTACTGTTATTATTATTTTATCTTCTAAAAATATTATCTTCTCGTAGATTAAATCACTTCATTGTCTTGTCCGCTTTCATGTTGATCAATATACAGGTTTTTTTTAAGTAAATCAATAACATCTTCGAATTTACTGATACCCTATAGTACCTTTTCGATAGCAAACTCTTAGCCAAGTTCAAATTCATTTTTCATATCCTCTTTTAAGAATAGGTTAGTAAAGAGACATGGTTCATTTTTTATTTAATCCACATCATATAATGGGAATATGTTTTTCTAGGTTTTTAAGTGCTCTTTAGCTGTTTCTTTGGCAAGCTATCTTAGGAAAGTTAAATATTTTTATTCAAATACTTAATTTTAGGATAAATTTTATTATTTATTTTAATTGTTCTTGCTCATTTCAAGATTATTGTTTATTTTTATTATTAATTATTATGTATGCTTTATTTGGCTATTAATCAATTTTTTATCATCAAATTAGATTTTATTTTTAAATTAATTAATTAATAGACACTTTAAAATCTGAGTATAAATATTATTAGTAGTATATTGTAATAACATAGAGACACTTTAAGGTTAATAATCAAAAAGGATAACTAATTTAAATTGAGTTAAAATGTAATCCGAATAAATTATCTATCTTATCCTTTGGATACTCTCAATTAACATATAAGCAGTTATTGAATTTAAACTAATTAAGTCATTAAAACTTGTAAAAATAACATACTACAACAAGTAGTGCATTTTCTTTTTCTTTTAAAAGAAGGTTCTCTATGATGTATACGTGTTGATGCTACAAGAGATTTTTAAAATAAGTGTGGCTACTTAAGACACTTTAGGAGACCTAATGAATTCTGATACCTAATAGATTCTTTTCAATTTATAATATCTAAAAATATGTTATATAATTGAAGGCCAGAGAGAGATTGATTATATCTTCTAATCCGAATAAAACTAAATAGATAATAATTAATTAAGAATAAATATAATTATTTACGACGTATTGAATTAGAGATAAAAATGAAAAAATAAAAACAAGGTAGAAGTAAAGTTGAAATAGAATTTGAGAATACTTATTCTTCAAATCTTAAAAACAATTTACACCTTCACAAACAAAAACAATACTCAAGATAATTTGATGACATCAAGTACCTACCCTTTTAAGATAATCTTAATGTCCTCTCTAGCAATCCAAATAATAACAACTCCTATTAATAACAATACGATTAATACGATGAAGGTGAAAATTATGATGAAGATTATGGTGAAGATTATTAAGATGATGAATATAATGAGGAGTATCAAGAAGATTATGATGAAGCCTTCGAATAATGCTGTCCTATTTAAGCAGAATAGAGCAAGACTATCTAAAATGAGAAAGAAAATAATGAAGATTTGCTTGTAGCACAACTTAAGTAGCAGTTTAATTACTTCTAATATGTAAAGGATTAGCTAATTTCTATTTTGATTGAAAAGAAGGTATCAGAATAAATATTAAATCAGGAAAATAGTAAGTAAGCAAAAAATCTAAACCAAACATTGAAGGATCTTTATAAAAAATTTACTGGTTCATTTAAAACAGAGATGAAATTGAATAAAATTTAAAACCCAAAACTCTAAGAAGAAACCCAAAAATATAAAACAGAAATGTTTTTAAAATTTATATATTAGAATCGTCAGCCCTTCACTTATAATCTTAATTTCTAACTACAAATAAACAATAAAAATTCTAGTGCTACAGTAGGCCTAAATAATAGTAGTATTATAAAAAAGAATATTTATCCTTACTTTCTTACTTAGCAAGAAATAAGTAGTCTTAATCATTTTAGCTTCAGTGCTTAATCAATTATTAATCCAGAAAACTTTAAAAACTAATTAAAAGAATTCTTGAGTAATGAAAAAAGATTATATTACATCCAATTTCTTATAGACAGCCAATTCACTAAACAGATTTTAGAGAAAATAGATGAAAATGAGTTATTGCTTGACTTAATACCTTCTACAACATTCACAAAAATAATAGATTTATAATTGGATACCCATAACGTGTGGAGTCTTTTATTGGCTTTAAATTGCTTGCTATCTCTTAACAATTACAATATAATTAATTTGTAAAATGTTGGCTACAGGAGAAGAGGCTAGTAAGCATAATAATTGGATCCATCCCACTATCTTGAATAGATATTTGATGCCATTTTATAATAGAGAGCACTTTAAAGTTTAGATATTACGAATATAGAATAATTTATTTAACCATTTATTAATTCACTTAAGAAGGTAGATTTAGGCTCACTTTATCTTAAATCGTTACAAATAAGTAGTTAATTGTCTCAAAAAAACCATTCTGTTCTATTAAATATGATTTCTTAGTTGCCATATATCTCTCACTTTTCCTGTTAAGGATTTATTCTTGATAGTTTAAGCAGTGTTGAAAACTTAAATAGCCTTTTGAAGAGGTTAATTTCTGTTAATATCAGTTTAATTTAAGTACCAGCCAAATTTGATTACAAATTCGATTTTTCAAATCTAAAATTCCTGCAACTTTCTATAAACATTTATTAATAAGAAATGACCAATGAAAGATTAGAGAATTTCTTTAAAAGTTTATCTGAAAGTGTTCATCTTAAATACTTAAATGTGAAATTCTTATCATCTTATTAGGATAGGAATAAAAAGAAAAAATCCAACAAATAAGAATATAATGAAGAGGATGATGGTGATGAAAACAATGGGGAGGATGAAATGGAAGTAGAAGATGGAGATGAAGGAGATATAGATGATCTTGTTGTAGAAAATTATTAAAATTGTGAAGAATATAAATTTTTCGAATATCTTGATGAGCTTCAACACCTAAAAAAGATAGAATTATAAATGGAAATAGGTTAAAGACTCACTAATTCCCTACTTAAGTATCTTAAGAAAGCAAAGTATCTTAAAAATTTTAGTTTAAACTCAAACAGCTCTTTGATCGATAATAGAACTTACCAAGTTCAACTATAAGAATTTGATATAATCTCATCTCATCATATTGATTTTAAAAATATCTATGAGGTCTTAAATAATAATTAAAATTTAGAAACAGTAGAATTAAATCTTTAATAATATTCAATAAAATATGAGAATATTACCCCTGAAACTAATGATTACAAACTTACTCTTAATGCAACCAATTAAGCTGATTACAAAGGGATATTCAATCCATTGTCTTTTAAATTAAGTTAATTACTGGAAATTACCTTTATTTGCTAGCCCATAAATAATTAAGTTTCAGCTCAATTAGAAGATATTCTTTCTTCTATTTCTCACTGTCCCAACATATAGAGTATTTCACTTTAATTTACCATATATGAGCCAATTCATTAAAATTATGAAAATAGTAATAAGAACTTGCTTTTTAAGCATTTAATAAATTTAAATTAGCTTTAAACTTTAAAACTTAGTACAGGTTATAATTTAGAAATTTTAGATTCTTTATGTGACTTTATTTTGCTTAATAAGTCCATAAAAAATTTAATTTTAACAAGATGTAATTACTATCACCTTGATTTCTCTAAATTTATGAAAAATCTAGCTAAATCCTCTTCTTTAGAGAGAGTATCTTTTATTAACTTCATGCTTGTTAATATCACACATCTATCAGAGAAATAAGTAGTAAATGCTGCAGAAAGTGAATTTTATACTCCACTATCAAGCTTAATAGAAAATAAAGATAGAAAAATCAATAGGATAGATTTTAACTAATATTATTTTCATAAATAATAAATAGAAAACCTATTAAACTCACTTCTAAAGGCCACTTCACCTATAGTGATGAGCTTTGACTAATAAGTAGTCAATTAACTCCCCTCATACTAAGAAGTATAAAAATTATATTAAAAATGTTTTGAAAAAAAGCTCATATTAGATTAGTCTCAGACTCAATTATTAAATAATATTTGAATTAATTGTATAATTAAATATTTTTATGTTAAAAGTAATTCCAATAATTAATTTCTTTCTTTTCAAATCTTCAAATGTTCCCATTATAGTTTTTTTTTAAATAAATGATACTAATTCATATTCGTGAAAACTTAATTTTTTAAACACTCTATCTAGAATCGGTTTTTATAATGAGAATATGTGTTATGTTTATTTAGATTGAAAAGAATCTTTTTATTTAAATTTTATAACAAAAAAATAAAATTTGTAGAATGCTAAATCATGAATGAGTTAGTTCACCCATTGATTATAAATCTATTAGAAAATTTTTAATTGGTAAGCTACAGGAGAAAGGGGGAACGTGAAAAATTAATAAATTTAATTTACTTTAACCTTCCTTGTATTTGTTTGTTATGTTCGAAATTCATGAATTTAAATTGTTGCTTTTTACCTAGATATGAATTTTACCGTTATATAAAAGGTATTAATTTTTTATAAAAAGCAAGTAAATCCTATTTAGAAACCTATATAACTTTACTTGTTTATGAAAAAGAACTGGATTAGTCAAAAATCTCTATATTGATTGATTGATTGATTGATTCATAAAATAGTCTAATTTGGATACATTTCAAATATTAAATAAATCCTATTTAATAATTGTTAGAAAGTATTGAAAAAAATGAAGAGAGTAAAGTGGGAATTAGTATAGACATTCCAAAAAAAGAGATTATATAATAAAAAAAAGAAGAAGAGAATCAATTGCTAAGTTAAGAATAAGAGAGAGAGAGAAAGAAGAATAGAATATAATTGAAAACTAAATAATAAGAAAGTGAAAAGGAATATAAACAAAATCAAAACATAAAATAAGTAAATAAACGGAATGAATATTAAATTAAAGAATATATTAAAATTGATTGTATTCTCATTAATAGAGCTAACTTTGCTAAAGGGATAGCTTAATTTTTGTAATATTGATCCTTCTATATCGTAATGCGCACAATGTGATTCTTAAACACAAGTGTGCTCATCTTGCAAAGAAGGTTATACAGTAATTAATTCTCGATGTTAATACGACTAAAACAGTTGTTTCAATCCTTATGGTTAGTGTAAATTTGTTGTCAATTGTAAACTTCAAAAAGTCAATTCTGACAATATCCCGGATAATGATGGAATATACTGTGACGAATGCTTCCTTCCTTATACATATGATATCTAATCTCAAAAATGCTTATATTACTGTAGTTCTAACAATCAGTTTTATGAAAATGCAGTGGATTGCCCTTTTTGTGCCCTTCCAAATTGTGATAAATGCTCAGAAGATCTTAAATCATGTATAAAGTGCACCAACAATTTTTATTTATATAATTCAGCTTGTATTAATAGCTGCCCTTAAGGATATTATATTGATTAACAAGTAAGAAATTAATTTAAATTTGATTACTTAAAATTCTTTTGAAAACTTAATATGAATTATTAATAAATAGAGTTAGAAGTGTGAACTATGTAATGCTAAGTGTTCTTCTTGTTCAGATGCAAATTCTTGTAATACTTGCTAAATTCAAGGAACTAATTTGCCTGATTGTGCTTTACAAGATAGTACATTTATATTTGAAAATCATTAAGTTTCTGCCTGTCCTTTCTTCACTTTACCGCAAAGCGATAGAGTAAGCAACATTCTTTAGTTATTTTAAATTAAAAATAATTTTTATAAATAGACTTGTAAAGATCTATGCTCGTCTTAAACTAACTAGTATCCAATTTAAAGATACGATGGAACTTATGCTTGTGTGAGTTACGATAATGAAGATTATTGCTTTTAGCAAATAAAAAGATTAAGTTCACTAATTTCAATGAAAGGTATCAATTAAGATGATACTATATAAATACAAATTACCCTCTCAAACACTTCTCTCAGTTGCTATACTTATATTTTGAAAGGGAAAAATGACAATATAATTAGTTTAACAGTAAGCAGCAATATTGACAGAAAATTAGTATTATAATATAATATCTAAAAAGATTAATTTACTGATCCCAATAAATTCGAGTGTATTAATTAAAATTGCAAATTATAGTTTATTATATTATACTAGGGATTAGAATAATTTCAATTTTAAGCTATTGTCACTCTATAAGAGAATGGTCAAATTATAAATACTATCTAAATCGATGGATTGCCTAAAGTGCTAAATATTGCTTGCGAGACTTGTGAAATACCAGCATAACTCAAATTGGCTTCAACTGTCTCTATAGTTTGTAGTGATTAAAGCTAATGTGCTACTGATAAAATCTAAGCCAGCACTAATGATATAATTACTATTAATCAAGTTGTGGATGAACCTTATAAAAATAGTAAATTGTATCCCTAATCAGTAGTCTTGGAGTATAGTTAGGTTGGAAAACTCTTTATAAATAACTTTTCATACGATAACTCAGTTTTGGGAAAAATTTCTTACACTTTTAAGGCTATTAATCCTGGAAAAGCTACTCTAACTGTAACTTCTTTTATTACATAGAGTTTGTAAAGTAGGCACCTTAGAAACTTATAAAGCAGTAAATATAAAGTTAATTATCCTATTTATGCAATGGATTATGAAGTGAAAAACCAGGGAGAGAATGCTCAATAAGATAATTAAGATGAAAGTGAAAAAGAAAATCACTATAAAATAATAATTATTATTTTAAGCATTCTACTAGGATTATTTATAATAATTGGGTTCTATCTGTATTAAAGAAAGAAAAAACATTCTTTGAAAGAGAAAGTAGTAACTAGCTAATAAAGTAGCAATACTGGAATTGTTAAAACAGATCCTAATTGAATATTTACTTTACAATAAAATTTTAAATTATAGGCATATATATATATTATTTCAATTCATTAAGTTCTTTATTCTAATTTAAATTGTATTTTCCTATTGACTTTATGTTAAATAACTCAAAAATTAAAGCTCAAATTTATTAGTTTATCCTGTATTTTAAAATTATAAAAAACTATTTATTAACTCTCTAATTATAAAATCTACTAATTTAAAATGCTTTGATCAATCCCTTTACTCTCTTTAGAATTTACTGAATTACAAAAGTAAAGCTGTTAATGTATAAATAAACGGTGTTGATTAATTCAAAAAACTATTAACTTAATTATATTTTTTTCTTTAGTGTTTAAAACTATAATAAAATACAAGAGGTATCAATAAAAAAATTTTTTTATATCCATCCATCCATCCAACTTTTAAAATACTTTAGTAGTATTCAATCAAATTATATTTTTCTTATAATATTTACAAGATTACCAAAATTTATTTTTCAAAATTATTATAATTTTAATAATCTTTTATCTCTCTCCTTACTAAATATTTTTTTTATTGCTTATTAATATCCATTATTATTACTATTATTCTTATTATTATTATTATTATTCTTATTCTTTTTGCTTCTTTTAAAAATTTTCTATATATTGATTTACTTCTTATTCTCATCATCTTTTTTTTTATTTCTTCATTCTTTTGTTTGATTTCTTCACCCTTTTGATTGAGTTTTTGATTCATTTCTTAGAGTTACATTACTTAATATTGTAATGTTTGATTCTTTTGTTTGAGTTACTGTTTTATTATTCATTCATATATTTATAATTCAATATTTGATAATTTAGTGAGAACCTTTTTTTTAAATTAATTAATTTATTAAATATTTAATAATCTCATTTTATCTATGTTAATGATTTTTAGTTTCTAATTTTTATAACTTTTGAAATTTTTAAAATATTTAAAGTTATAATTATTTCATGAAGGTCTTTAATCAAAATTTGAATAATCTCTTATAATATATCATGAATAATTAATTAATAACAATCTAATGTTATTTTTCACTTCTTAAAAAATTATTTAAAAATCAATATCGATTTGCTTCTATTATTCTTTATTACTTTATTAGAAGGTCATTATAAGATTAATTATATTGTAATTAAAAATTCAACTCACTACTTGCAAGATACTTCATTCATTAAACTATTATTTTGTATCCTTATTTGAGCTTGGACATTCTTATCCATAAGATCAATCTTTATTAAACACAAACAAATTACTATGAGAAAAAAGATCAAAAAAGAAGGAGAAAAAAATATTTAGAAATGAATGCATAATACAGCTAAAACCTTTATCCTTTCCTTCCATATTTTTTTTACTTAGTGATATTTAATTAATTTTTTTCAAATTTATTATCTTACTGCTAAATTTAGTTAAGGAAAAATATTTTAAATTGTAGGAACAATTTGTAGATAAGCATAAGTAAATAAATTGAATATCCTACCTAAAAAATAAGAAGGTTTTATTAAACAAAAATATATAAACTATGAGAAAAGCTCAAAAAAAGGAGGGGAAAAAAAGAATTCACATAGACTATTTAGAAATGAATGCAAAATGCAGCGAAAGCAAAAATCAAATCAAAATTAAATTAAATAATAAACATGATTGTAGCTAAAGAAGAATAAATAAATAAATTAATTAATAAATAAAGATATCTGAAAAATTAGATAGATATTGATTAATCCTAGACAATCAAAAAACATATAAAAATTAGCAAGATAGAGCTGAATAAAGCGATAAAATCAAATTATTTAAATCGTTAGCTTAGTAGAATTAATTCTTAACATCTATAAGGACTAAATAGACATTCATTTATTGGCTTAATATAAGTTTAGGAATAAAATAATTTATAAATCAACAAGTTAATAACAAAAAAGTTTGAAATATTATTATCATTATGAGTATTAGTGTTGGTCGTGAAGATAAAGGAGGCGATAAACTTAAATAAAATCAAGTTGAAGTAATGGAGCAAAGACTTGAAAAGCTCAATTAAGATATCAGTATTCTTTAATCAAGAACAGGTATCAAAAAGTAGTAAGTGAGTCAAAAGAATCTCGACTAACTCATGTCTCTTTTAAACAAAAAAATTTAGCAATATAATTTTCCAGACACCATAATTGGATAGAATCACTATAAATTAGTCTAAAAAGGTATGGATGCTCCTTCACTTGAGCGTAAACTTTAAGAATAAAGATTCCTAGCTGAAAAAGAATTAAGCAGCAAATCAAATTAAGAAAAGAGCCTATTCTGGATGGATATTGCCTTCTCTAAGGAAGGTATTGATAACTATTTGGAGAATAATTAGAACTTTTTGATGTTTAATTCTGTAGATACTATGCGTAGCCGTAATTCAAAAGGACAGACTTTTGCCAATCGCTTATTAGCTAAAAAAGCTCAACTCCGTGGTGTCCTTAATGATACTTATGGAAGTAATGTTGCTGCTTTAGCTTCAGCCCCAGGATTTAAATATGATCAATTCCATCGTTTTGAATAAGAATCATAATAAAATATGGAGGTTTATCTTCAAGCAATGAATCAATTTTAAGCAGGTAACTACGCAAAATATTGTGATTACCTTGCTAAGAAATCTCGTGATTACAAGGAAGTTTGGTAACTTCTTGAAAAGATGGTTCCTACTGATGGTTCTAGCTTATTTAAAATAAGTAAAAAATTTTAGCGTTTGAGAAGAGGAGGACAGTAGAATTAGAACTTCCTTCAAACATTGCAAAATAATTACAACTTATAGAATGCTTACCACTATGGTATCTCATATCTTCAATAGATTTATCGTAAAAATGCAAAATAAAAAAAATAGAACTTCCAACGTATTTATGATGTTTATAATGTTGATTAAATTCGTGGATTCGATGATGATTCTATTCCCATCTGGCAAGAGATCTATTAATTCTTCCGTGCTGGAGATTATGATAGCATCTTCACTCGTTGTTAATAATTCCAAGATACCAAAGAAATTTATGAGTTTGGAATTGATCTTTCTAATTGGTTAAATTCTTGTGAACGTAAAGATAATAATTTAAGTATAAAATTGCGTCCTAACTGGGATGCTTTCCGTTATTAGATTTATCTTATAATGACCAAAGATTCTACATGTGTTGATGATGTCTTTATTGAAGATTTAGATGACTGCTTATGGATGAATCTTAAATGTAGCTAAAGTTATGTCCCTTTAAATGCTTAGGATCCTGTTAACCCAATGAATGTAGAGGATGAAGAGGAAGATTAATATGAAGTTGTGAATGGACGCAATACTAGTAATTAATTAAATCAATCTTTCAGGGAAGAAGAAAGAGATAACTTTTATAATACCATCCTTAAAGGAAATAATAATACTGAAGCTTCTTAAGATGATATTCTCAATGGATAAGAATTATATACTTGGATAGATTGGAATTAATTGTAAGATCTTCGTAAAATGTTATACGAATCATTCAAAGAATCTCCTGAAGTCTTTAATCCTTCTCGTGTTCTTATGATCCAATTATTAACATTAGATTTCATTGGTTTTATCTAAACTCTCCGTTAGCTCGAAAAGAGTGCAATTTCTGAGCATGAATTTATTCATTTCTTGATCTTAATTACTAAGTCAGGTTTAATTCGTGCTTCAATTGAGTGTGCTGCTAAATTCACTGAAACAAATTCCTCAACTGAAAAAAGAGATAATTTAGTCTAAAAGTGTAAGGAATTTGAAGATTTTGCAGAAAAATAAATCATCCTTTATGCTAAGGATAGATTTGAATCTCATCCTGATACTGCTCTTGCATACATAGAAACTCTCCCTATCAAAGTTGAAGGATAACTCTAGAGATATGCTGATATCCTTGTTTAATCTAAACAAAATTTCATATCTCTCTTCAAGCCAAATTTAGAATTCTCCTAACATTTAGGTTCTTCTTCTTTAACTAATAATAGTTTGACTTAAAGTCGCAATAGAGTTTTCGATTAACAAATTTATAAAGTAAATAATCGCCTCAAAAATATAACTTATACTACAAAATCTTAGTCTATGGGTGGATAAAATGTTTAAAGCGAAACTCTTTTGACCCTTCTTGCAAAGATTTGTGCATAAACTTTTATTAAAAAGGCAAGTAAAGTTGAAGTCGCTCTTGATATTCTTGACAGTGTTGGCTCATATGAAGAAGTTGGTAAGATTCTTAGGGAGTAATATCGTTTGTCAGCTTCTCTTTTATAAAACCATGCTTTAAAGAATAAATTGAAAGATAATTCTGATAACCAAAGACTTTTGGAAACTCTTGAAAAATATTTCGAGAAATATTTTGGAAAGAAACCTAAAGTTTCTTATCGCGAAGAAAAGAAACAAAAAACAGATAGCCATATTATTTAATTCTATCGTCTTTTCCGTAAAATTAAAAACTCCTACTAAAACAATGAATTCAATATTTCGCTTATCTTGCAAGAAATGTAAGAACTTCAATACATCTCATCAGGTTATAGAGAATCAGCTGCAAATGAATTCTTTGAAACTTTAAATAGGGATGAAGAAAAATAATCCTATTTCGAATTCTTATACCTTGTTTACATTTGTTCTAAAAAATTCTTTGAATAGCTTAAAAACCCCAGTCTCTATAACCAAGCTCATAAAGTTTAGAAACCAGAAGAAATTGAAAAGGCAAAGAAGATATTTAAAACAATAACTCAAAACTCAAATAATTTCTTAGATAAGAACATATAATATGTTGATAAAGAATTTGAAAAGACTTTAAATGATGCCAAGAATAATGCTAGTATCTCAAATTCTATCTGAAGGGTATAATTTTTAGTTATCTTATATATAAAGAATAATCCAAATTAATTCATATTATGATATTTTCAACAGTAAAAATATTTATGTTTATTTTTTTATTAAATTATCATTTTAAAGATCTAATTAATTAATCACTACACTCTAATTTATTAAATTACCTTAAAATACTTTCAAAGTTTTCATTTTTTATATATTTATATCAGCAATTAATTTCTTCTACAATATTTTATTAACAATAATGAGATTTCTTTCTTTCTTTTTTTTTCACTTTTTTCAATCTTACAGCAAATGAAATATTGAAGAAGAAATAATTGAACCTTTATTAATTCCTAAATTAATTCTACAAGTTATATCATGAAAATTATAGTAAAATCATATAATATTTTATGAATGAATGAACATAAAGACATTTATTATTATCTAATATGAAGTAATTTATATTGAATTATTATTTATGTAGGTCAAAATTTGTTTTATAAACGATAAAGTGTAATAATTTAAAGAATGTATTTAAAATTGCAAAAGTAGATTATTATTTTTGAAATGTAATGTAAAATATATTAAAATAAGATAGGTAGATTCGATTTATATATATTTTGATTTTAAAAAGAATACTTAGAATAATTAGAATTTACTAACAAATATTATCCGTTTATAGCAAATTGAATGATTAAATGAAAATAATAATCAATATAAATTAAAATCAGACTAAAATTACAAGTAGAGATAATAAGTATTAATAATAATAAAAGATTCATTAAAAATATAAAACACTATTTGTGATTGATTACTTAACTCCTTCAAATTATAGCATAGTATCAAATAATAAAGGCAAATAAAAATGAGTACTACCCTTTTCGATCAAGTTAATGAATTCTCAAATAATTTATTGAACTAGCCTTCAGTCATTTTAGAAAACGAGAATGATAAGGTCACTAAAGAAGCTCTTTCTATGATTAAAGGATTGCATGATAATTTAATAAAAGAAAGCAGTAAATTCAAAATAAAGAATGAAAACCTTGTTATTTAAAATATGAATGAAGAATAAATATGGGAATAATTGAATATTCATTTAAACACTCTTGATAGAGCTTTTGATAAATATATTTCTACTCTTCCTGAAGAAAAGAAAGAATAAGATTCTGATAATGATGAAAGTGCTGAAGATTCTGACGATGGATAAAAACAAAAATCAAAAATTTCAAAAAAGTAAGCAAAAAATATTTCTGATGATGATGAAGATGATGACGATGATCATGAGGAACATCTTGATTTAGAATCAGAATATGAAGAGGAAGAAGAAAGTGAAGAAAAACCTAAAAAGAAAGAATAGAAGATATCTAAAAAATAAGTAGAAGATGAAAAAGATATAGAAGGAATGGAAGAAGAAGGTTAAGAAGATAATGGAGAAGAAGAAGATGATGATGAAGAAGAGGGTGATGAAGATTAAATGGAAGCCGGTGATTTCTTTGGAAAGGAAGATGAAAATGAAGAATATGAAGAAAAATTAGATTTTGGTGAAATGGAAGCCTTCTTAGATAAGTAAGACGAAGAAGATCTTGAAAGAGATAGCGATGCTGAGGATTAATTAGGTAGTGATTATGAATTAGATGATGGTGACTCTATGATGGGAGAAGGTGAAAAGGGATTCAAGTTTAAGGGAAAAGATGATTATGATGAAATGGAAGAGGAAGAAGAAGGTGATGAAGAAGTTAATGAAGAAGACGAAAAACTCAGAGCTTAAGATTATGATGCAGAAGATGAAATTTTTGATTTAGAAAGAGAACATCAAATCAATGAAGATACTAAAAAAGATGAAGATATGTAAAATATTTAAGTTTTTATTTATATAGCACATTATTAACATAATTTCATTATATAATTATAGGGAAAAGCTTAAAAATGATGATGAAATTGATAGATTAGAAAAGAGATTAATTGATGAAAAAGTCTGGGTTTTAAAGGGTGAAGTCACTTCAAAGTCAAGACCTCTTAATAGTTTAGTTGATGAAGAAGTAGACTTTAGAAAGAACATAAAAACTACTTAAGAAATAGATGAAAAGTATAATAAGAACTTGGAAGCAATTATTAAATAGCGTATTATTGACGAAGCCTATGATGATAGACAAAGAACTAATATGGAGTAACATTTTAAGGAAACTTTTAAAAACTTTGCCGAAATCTCTAAGGAATAAAGTAAGCTTGGTTTGGGTGAACTCTATGAATAAGATTTCAAGAATAGTTTAGGTCTCCCCTCCAATAATAAGGAAGATAAGTTAAAACTTGAAATCCACAATCTTTTCAAAGAAGTTTGCTATAAATTAGATGCTCTCTCTAACATGAGTTTCACTCCTAAGCCTGTTCTTAAATAAGCCTAGATTACTACAAATGTTCCATCCCTTAAACATGAAGAAAGAATCCCCATTTCTATTTCTTAAGCTGATACATAACGTCCTGAAGAAGTCTTTAATAAAAAGAAATAAGTTACTTTCTAGAGCAAAGAAGAAATGAATCATGATGAAAAGTAAACTGATAGAAGATAAAAGAAATCTGCATAAAGATAAAGAAATAAAGAAAAGGAGAAAAAGAATCTCATTAAGAATTTATAATACAAGGGATAAACTAAATTCGAATATAATCAATCACAAAAAGCATAGGCTAATGCAAAGAAATTAGTAGAGGGTAAAAGATAAAAGAGTGTAGAATTCACAAAATCTAGCGAATTCTTCAAAAATATGCAAAATAACCAACAACTCGATGCTAGTGGCAAAAATAATCAATCTAATAATAAAACTAAAGCTATCAAGAAAAAATCTAAATGATTTAATTTATAACATATTAATTTTCTTAATTGTATATTTCAATTTATTAGCTGTGTTTCTAATCAAATTTAAATTAATAATTAGATAGATATTCATTTTAATTCCTTTCAAATAAATCAATTCAATTTTAGAAATATTCTCAACATTTTCTTGATTAGTTGACTTACTAATTTAACTAAGTCTTTATCTTTATTATATTCTATAATTCAATAATTAATTAGCAATTCTTATTCATTTATTATTAAATCTATTTACAAGGATTATAAAAGTCTATTTTATTAAACCTGCAATGAATCTATGTTCCTTATTTCTTCAAATAATGGAATTTATTTATATTAAATGGATATTAAATATCTTCTTTTATGGTAATTGATTCTAAATGAATTTTTAAAAATAATATAAAGATGGTCACAATAATTTAATTAATATATAATTTTTAATTTAAATTTTTAAACATTTCTACAAATGGTAGTATTAGTTTTAAAAGTAAAAGGAAATTCTGATTTATTTATTATGAACTCAAAAAGCTCCTATTTAATTTAGTTAAATATTTTGAATTAATCCTCTATAAAGTACCATCAAAAGTTAGTAATTTTATAAACTATGTCATGCAAACTAATTTTGAAAGTAAACAAATCATACTCAAAATCATAGAAAATTTAAATAATTTACATTCTAATTCTTTTAATTACAATTCATCCTAATTAGTTTTTAAAGAATTCTGAATCTTACTTAGTAAAGACTATTTACTTTAATTTAAAAATATGTATTAAAGTGTAGATTAAAAAAAGAAATAAATATTTTATTTAAAGTTGAAAAATATAAAATTAAAAGATCATTGTTATTTACTCAATATAATTTAATGAGAGGATATAAACTTGGCTATCTAAAAAATAATTAATATCATCATATTTAAATTAATAAGTTAAATTAGGACAAAAGGATTTAGAGTTTAAACGATTTGCACAATTCTTATCATTTAATGAATTGTGAATGGTGATTATTGAATAAATTATATATTTAAGTAAAGAATCACAAATTTATTTGACAATACTATTAATTTATTTGGTAATAGAACTGATAGTATCTTAAAATTCTAATCACTGAAGTTAATTAAAAAATCATGGAGTTACTCTTAGCAGATAAATTAGGATTTCCAAAAGGATTTAATGGCTTTGAATGGTCAAGCTTGCCTACAGGTGGCATTAAAAAGAGTTAAATGCCAAGTTATTTAGTAGAAGATATGCCAAATACTGATGGATTTTCTATTCGCGAGAAATTCAAAGAAGTTAGCTTTGCCGAAGCTCCAAAAATTGGTTACTTCAAGCCTTTCATCAAGACTAATTATGAAGTTTTTAGAAAAGGGTAGTTAAAGAAAGAAAAGATAAATCAACTTAAGAAGATGAAAAAAGATTAAAAATACTTAAAAAATATGATTTAAAGAGAGGAATTGAAGCAATATAGCGTCGATGTACCAGGAAGTTATTACCAAGAGGTACTTCCATAAAAACAAAATAATTAATAATCAGATTAAGTTCTCGATCGATATTACTCTGTAACTCCTAATGCTTCATCTAAGCCTTAAACTTCTTTACTAAGTGCATTAAAAGAAAAGATGGAATTAGAAAGGAAAGATAAAAAGGAAAAGGATTTAAAGAAATAATAGCTAATTGATGATCTTCATTATTATAAAATATTTGCAGATAAATGTAGTAGATTGACTATCGAATGTGTTGATAACATTTCAAAAATATTAGGTAATGGAGAGGAATAAGAGTAAGCAGATAATGATGATGTAATAGAAAATGAAAGAGATAGTGTTATTTTAAAATCTCAAGGAGATCATTTTATTAAAAGCGACATTATTAATCCGAAATTTAATTCCCTAGCAGCTCCTAAAGGATCTATTTAATCAAATATACCCTAAAGAGATAATGAAGATAATACTCTAACATATAAGCTAAGTTAATACAATGCCACTAATACTTTTAATAGCATTCCTAAATCAAGAAATTAATATAGACCTCATTCAAAGGCAGCCACAACATCATTTTATAATGTTTAAAGAGGTATTAAATAAAATAATTTTCTTGAGGTAGATTTAAGTAAGACTAGTTTAAACGAAAATGGTAATGTAAGAGGTAGAAATTCCTCTTCATTTTAAATACCATAAAACCATAATGATAGAACACATGCCTCTACTGCCTATGGGAATTTTAATTAGAAAAGCAAAAGAGTAAGCTTAATCAATCAATAGTCCCCTAATAGGCTAGATGAATCTTCTATGAGTTTCTTTAGGGGAGATGAAACACTCTCAAAAACATTCTAAAGCAACTATAAAAGTAATGCTAAAAGATTGAAAAATAATAATAGCTTTTTACAATCTACAGCCGCTACAAATAAAAATTTCTAAACTAGATAATCAATAAACTAATAATCATAATATAATATAAATGAAGGTCCTGAAAATTAAAATTAGAGATCAGCTATATCTTGTTTAGGAAGAAATAACTATTTAAGCAAGACACCTAAAGCTTTAGCTAATACCTTAAGTGCAAATAAAAATAGATTCCTAACCCCTTAAAAAAAGAAGTTGTTTACTGATAAAGAATAACAGTAAATCACTCCTCATCATCATTAAGGAGTAATAATTAGGAATTCTATTAATGGTATTAATGAATAGCAGTAATAGGAAATGGTGAATTAAAAGAATGTAACCCCACAAAGACAGTAATAAATAATATATGAAGAATAAAACTCTCTTTTATTAACGAAAAATAATTTCTTTTAGGCTGCTAAAAAGAAAGATAGTATAATATCACACCAAAATACTTCTTAAATGTAGTCATTAAGAGCATTTTCACCCTCTCAATTGCCTGATGATAGTATTCTTTTCAAACAAGGAAGATAAAATAGAAACTCTCAATATGAGTAAATTAATGATAAGAGGGATTATATTGACCCTCATTTTTTGAAGAAATCAGATATTCACCATAAAAGCATAATGTATGCTATGAAAACTTTAAAAAAGAAGTTTGGTATTATTAAAGATAAATTTGACCCTTCATCAAATGTAAATTGATGTGATGAAAAAGCCAACCAATTTTCCATTTTATTTTGTAAATCGATAACTTATATATAATCTACTCTATAAATTTCATTCTTAAATTTATTTTCCAACTTTTTTTAATCTTCCCTTCTCATTAAATCTTAATTCTTGACTGATTTACTCATTACTGTTTTTGCTTTTTTCATTTTTATCACTCTTTAAAATCTATAATTATCTCTACCTAAATTGAAAACTCTTGTAATTGGATCTCAATAACTAAAATTGTTCAATTATTTTCTACAAAAACACTCTTATAATTCTTCCTAATCGTAACAGTTGCTTCTTTTTATATAGCTATCAATTCCTTTGTACAAATCCACAAAAAACATGGAAGATAGATAAATTTAAGTTTTACTTCTAATTTTTTGGTTGGCTAAAAAAATTAATTCTGAGTACAAATAGCAAATCTATTTATTTTATTAATAAGATATAATCAATATTAACAAAACCATAAAAAAGAAAAAATTTATTTAATA
Organism: Tetrahymena borealis; assembly: GCA_000260095.1. Lineage (NCBI taxonomy): Eukaryota > Ciliophora > Oligohymenophorea > Hymenostomatida > Tetrahymenidae > Tetrahymena > Tetrahymena borealis. The sequence goes on along the minus strand of JH651274.1, from coordinate 118,837 downwards.
TTTAAAGACAATTTTCAGCGCAATTAGGAACTTCTTTAAGACTGTACTTATACAGGATCTTTCTTATAGTAATTACTTACTATATGCTTCTTCATTGAAGACAACAACTCAATCTAGGATGATTAAAAGGACACTCTCATCCGTAAATGGGATACAGAAACCATTAGTATTTTATTCTCTTCGGAGAATAGGTATTTTTGCGTTTCACGATGATCATCCGCCGCTGTGTTTGACCGATCGTCTATACGAAAAGTCACCAGTGGTCGGAGGGTGTGAGTGCTTCTGACTAGATTAACCTAAAAACCCCCCCTTAATTAATTAAACAAAAAACTTCTTTTCTTCTTTATCATTAACTCTAAATTTATGTTTGTAATACATACAATTAATAAATGAAAATCACCATTTCATAAAATTAAAGATAAAATACGCAAAAAGATATTATTAAATAAATATAAATTACTAAAGACACATGAATTGAAATTACATCTTATATAAATATTTTTATTAAAATAAATGTATTAATTTATTCTATAATTTGAGTTTGAATAAACTCTTAGTGTTGATCCACTGATTTTTTATTAAAAGAGACACAAAATTGTTAATTTAAAAGTGTCTCTATCAACAGAATAATAAAATTTTTATTATCAACACTTATCTAGATTTATGCATTTAAATATAATTTAAGAAAGAACTTTCATCCAATTTATTGTTCAGAATATAAAAACTTATTTAATGTATTAGTACAAAATAAATAAGATATTTTTAATTGCTAGAAAATTAAAGAAATAAATAACAATATCTATTACTCTTTACTAATAAAATTAAATAAATTTTAATCTTTCGGTGAAATATCTTTTATAAATATTTAATATCTATAGCTAAATCCCTTTATATACTCTAAAGAATTTGTAAACAAACACTAATTTAATTTAAATGATAAATTCATTAGAAAAATAAGTTTTTTAATAGTCTGTAATTAAATAAGGATAAATGAGAACGCTTTATAATTAGGTAGAGTTAACTTAAATGGTGATTGTACTGAAGGCGTTTATGACAGATTTAAAAAATAATTTTAAGAATTGAAATATTTGCATTAGCGAAGAGTAGATAGCTTTATAATAAATTTCATTTAAATAATATAGATTTTATCAAAAATACAATTAATAATCAATTTCAAATTTTTGATGATTATAATTTATCAGATACTTTGTATTTATTTATAATTTTTTTAATATTAAAGGTGACGCTTTTTTTATTTTATTTAATAACTATATAGAAGTTCTACAAACTTCAAAAAAGAATTTAATAAAAAGTTTTTAGATAATTTGACAATAATAAACAAACAAATAAATAAATAAATCATGATTAGTTTCAAACATAAAGCAGAGGATCCTGCTGAAGAGAAATCAGAGCATATCCCTATAGAAAATAATGATTAAGATTAAAAACCTAAATAAAACTTGAGCAAATTTGAAGTTACAGACTCTGATAGAGAAAACTATCACAATTTAGTTGATATATTATTTGTTCTTGATACTACAAGTAAGAAAAACATTATTTACTAAATATTTGTTTTTAATTTTATCGGAATTTATTAGGTTCAATGGGTTGGTGCTTTTAAGAAGCCAAGAATACAATTCTCGATATTTCTTAAATGTTTACAAAATAAGAATTTGATATTCGTTTTGCCATCTGCGAATACAGAGATCATCCTCCATAAGATCACACTTTTGTTTTTAGACATTATGATCTATCAAATGCTGACAAGATGACTAAAGTTGTAGAATCACTTACTGCTTGCGGCGGTGGAGACGGACCTGAGGCAGCTATGGATGGATTATTTTAAGGATTAGTTAAAACAAGTTGGAGATAAGATGAAGATGGAACAAATTCTAAAAGATTCCTTTTTCATATATGTGATGCTCCTCCTCATGGAGATTAATTTGGAGGATATTCTTGTGATCCAGTAATTAATTTATATTTAATGAATATTAACTAATATATATTTTAAATTAAATTAGTAATGGAGGAAAAATGGATGTCCTTGTAAAATAACTCTATAGATGATTTCAACAGAATTAATTGAAAGAAAAGTTATTTATAACCTGGTAGATTGTGGTGGCTTATAGAAAATGATTCCTCAATTTAAAGAGGCATTTGGTTAAAATTTCTAGGAAACTATATAAATTGATAGAAATTAGGTAAATCAATAATCATCCCTTTGTCTAGGAAGTCCAGTTTATTTGGAATCAAATAAAATGAATAAAAAATCAAGTGGCTGTATGGGAGGCGGAGGAGGAGGATCTAAATCTTATAATAAACCCCATTAAATGAAAGAATGTTCTGTAATGAATAATCTTGAGAAAAAAAGTGATACTTAAGAGAGATAAAATATATTTAACAAATAAATTTAATCAAACATTCGTAATAATTTATTGTGAAATCAAATTATTTAATTTCTTAAATATGGTTATTATGAATTTAATTATAAAAATATATAACTAAACAAACTAGTTTAATCTCGTAAAAGATGAGAATTATTTTAATTATTAGAAAGATTTGTGTAGTAAAAAGTAACTTATAGATTTAAATTTCAAAATTAGTTGTTAATATATCTAAAGTGGCATTATTTTTGTTCTTACATTTTATTTTCTTTTTTTATTAAATATTTTAGATTTTCTTCATAATATTTTTCAATAAAAGTGTAAGAGTGGCAGGAGTATTCCACATCTTCAAAAAAGTAGGATAACTCTTTGTTGATATACTCATTTAAAGTTAAATTATTAGATCTTTAAAGCATTTTTTATCTATAAGCAATTAAATTTTATAGATCTTCAACATCAACATCAAATTCTGTAAAGGAAAGAGTAAAATCATTTATATTAGGTAGCAAGCAGTTGTCATACATTGGTACATTCATTTTTCTTTTCTTTTAATATACTTTTATTGGGAATCCATCAAAAGTTTTAATATGGCATAAATAAGTATCATTTCCTGAACAATTTACAATTGATGTTAATCCTTTAAGTGAAAGATCTAGAATACCCTAGCGATTAATTAGATCAACTCTCTAATGCCTTAAAAGCATCTATGTAAATGAGTTAGTATCTAATCCTATCAATTAAAGATATGTTTAAGAAAAACCTACTTAGCTGAATTCAAAATCTTATTTATTATAATTAAACCTGCCGATTGCATACTAATACATTTAATATGGATTGTTCTCTCCATATTCTTTTAGAACTTCAAAACACTTTTTTTTGAAAATAAGGAATTCTTCATCCTTCTAATCAAAAATCTATTAAGATAGCTGAGCTTTATTGACTTATTCTTTCACTTATACATGAATATTATTAAATTAAACCATTTTTTCAGCTAAATTGTGATATAATTAATCTGGAATAAACTAGACATGCTTGAGAGCTTCTTCAACTGGACATTAATCTTATTTCAAAAAAGATTACACTCTTATATCAATAATTCCTAAATCTAGATTCTCCTCTACAAATTAAGTAGATCCTTGCTAATAACCAAAACAAAATTAACTTATGCTGTAACAAAATCTTATAATCCCATCTTCAGATATGTAAAGTCCAGAGCATATTGGGATAGTTTATTTTGGACTAAGAGCTCCTTAAATTCTATTTTAAACAAGGCAATAGATCTTTTTCTTATATTTTCTTTTAGATGAAGCAATCTTTTGTAAATGTTGATTATTATCCTATTTGGAGATAGCTTTTTATATCTTATTACACTCTGATTGGATATTATAATTTAGGTTTTCTTGTTCTATTATGCTGGTAGATAGGTTATTAAACAAATCTTAAGTTGGCCCAAAAAGCAAATGATCTTAAGAAGAGTTTTATATACTATTTTAATCTGTTTCACTTTATTGATACATTTCTTTTAATTGTAGAGTTTTGCTAATATTTGGTATTTCCAATATCTAAACTTATAAAATTTAATTAATTTAGAAAATTATTGGCTATAATGGCATTAGGGTAGAATAAGAAATTTAAATATTTCTTATTTTTGTGGGAAGATTTTTTTAATGCCATATGTATGATAAACCTTTAAAATATGAATAATATTCTAGAATATAGGTAGGATTACTTAATCTGATAAATCTATACTAAAGGAAGAAAATTTTAATAAAAAATAAGTAAGCTAATTAGTTAGCTATCATTTAATCTGAATACATGATATTGTAATCATCTAGTTAAATCTAAAAACTATTAATTAATTTATAATAATTTGCTAAAAAATATACTTTTTTATATTCTACTTTCAAAATTGTTTAATTAACATCTAAAATTTATTATTTTTATCTCATACCCAATTAATAGGTTGAAGTTTCTATCTAAATTTAAAGTTTATCTATCACAATTTATAATTGCTTTAGTCTACAACAAATATACATTGAATTTTAGTATTTTAAACAAAATGATATTTTTGCTGTTTCAAACTTTAAATTTAATAATAAAATTTTAAGATTAGAAATTATTATCATAAAAAATATCTCTACTAATTTAATTTTAGGTTCTAAATCTTCTAAAATTTAAACTATTTCTAATCAAAATTAAACCAATTTATTGTTTGTTGTTGGAGTAGTGTCACCCTTAATAATTGATAGAGACGCTCAGTAAAATTATTGGTAAATTAGTTTTCTTATTTTAATAAAAATCTCATCAGAAATATCAGAAATGAAAATTCAGATTAAATAGGAAATAAAGAATACAACAAATTATAATAAAGAATAAATTAAGAGAACAATAAATAAAAAATATCAATTAATCAAAAGATTTCCTTTTACGAGCATGGATATTGGGTTTAAATTGAAAAAAGTAGAAGAAACCCCTTCTTCTACTACTAATACTTAAAATGTATAAAATAATACAAATACTGTTTAGAAGAGATTGAAAAATTTTGAAGTTACTGATTCTGATAGAGAGGATTATCATAATTTAGTAGATATTCTATTTGTTATTGACACAACAGGTAATAAAATATTATTATATGAAAAATAATAAATAATTTATTTTATTCAATGAAATATACAGGTTCTATGTAATGGTGCTTTGAAGAAGCTAAAAATACTGTCTTAGCTATTTCTGAAATGTTTAATAAACAAGAATTTGACATTAAATTTGCTCTTTGCTAATACAGAGATCATCCTCCTTAAGATAACACTTTTGTTTACCAACACAATGATTTATAAGGATCTGGAAATATGACCTAAGTGTTAGGAACTTTGCAAGCTGCTGGTGGTGGAGATGGTCCAGAAGCAGTTATGGATGGATTATATTATGGATTAGTTTTGACTAAGTGGAGAAAAGATGAAGATGGAACTGCTTCAAAGAGATTTATCTTTCATATATGTGATGCTCCCCCTCATGGACAAAAATATGGTGGTCATTCTAGTGATCCTGTAAGAATTTCTATTTCAAATTTTTACTTATCTAAAGATTGTTTTTTATAATTAATTAGAATTGGAGAATAAACGGTTGCCCTTGTAATATTACAGCAGAAAAAATTAAAGAACAGCTTGATGAAAAGAATGTAACATATAATTTGATTGAATGTGGTGGAATTGGAACAATGGAATAAGTATTCAAATAAGTTTTTGGAAATAGATTTGAAGAAACTATCCATATTGATAGAAATTAAGCTTAATAATCAAGCTATTCTGCAGACATATTTTCTATGGAATCTGCTTCTTTACCTGCTACTTTTGGTTCATCAACTATATCACCAGTTACTAATTCACTATTTGGAATGCCATCTTCTACTTCTGTTTCAGGTGGATTAATATAGCCACCTCTTGCAGGTTTTGGAATGTCTGCTCCTTCTTCTGTTCCTTTATTCAAACCTTAACAACAATAATAGTAGAATCTCTATAGTGCATAAGTTTAATAGAATTTATTAAGAAATCTTATGTGATTTAAAATGATTCTAAATTATTGCTTTAATTATTTACTAAATATCATATTAATCTTCTCTTTATTTTATATTATACTATGTTTGTATTAATTGTCAATAATTATTAGTGATTGATAATACTCGGTTTACAGAATTTTTGGTATTTGGCCTAATGAAAAAAAGTCTTATTCGGGTGACTAATAATTATTATTAATCATGTTACTTAAATTAAATATCTACATACTCAATATAATTCTTTCCAAAATTTGAATATAAAAACATTGTGTATATGAATAAAATGTTTCTACTGTAAACTAAAAGAAATACAAATAATCAATAAAATTATATATAGTGACTGCATAGGAGTCAATTTATTATTTGTGACATCTTATTATTTAAAAAAATCTTCTTAATGATGATAGTTTTCATTCATTAATTTTAAAATCTCTTAAAAATGTTCATTCAATAATTTCCAATTTTAATAGAATTTATAATATTTTGTCAAAAGTATTATAATAATTTATTAATAATTTGAACTTCTTTCAAATAGTGTAATTGATTATTTATTATGTTTGGATTGTTATTATTAATAGTAATTAAATTATTTGAAAAATCAAAGGATCTATATTGGATTTAAATATTATTCATAAATCATGGGAATCAAAATTTAATTTAATTGGGTAATAAAATGTATACGTTAAAATTCAAATCAAAAGTTAAGTTGAAAAAAATATATAAATTTAAATTAAAAATCAGTCAAGTAAGAACCACCCCAAATTAATAAATTTATAGTTTTCCCGCAGAATAAGATATTGATTTGAAATGAAATAAATTAAAAATAGAAATAGATAGGCTCATACGATTGATTTTTGAGATAGACTGAAATTTTATCAAATAAATTTAAAAAGAGCTATCTGCAGATTATTTAACACAGTAAATTTGAACATAATGATTTATCATAGAAACTTACAAAAATCACTATAAAAACTCTAATTAATATCATTTATAAGTACTCCATTTCTTTAATTACAGTAAACAATTCTTAAGAGATTTCTTAGATCTAATAAATCCCTTTTGGATATATAAAATAATTTAATTTCTACATAAGACTCCATCCTTATTATTAAGGAATAAATAATTAACCTCAATATTTTTGGATTAAAATTACATTTAATAAATAAATGAAAAATATAAACTTTATTTATTAATTTTTTCCATCAAACAAATTTAGATTGTTCTATTTCTTTATTGTGTAAATTGAATGAATAATAAATTATCCTTTCAAGCTTTAATTTACTTATTTTTACACAAAATCTGTACCTGCTCTCCTTAATTAGAATGACACAAAATATATCTAACTAAAATAGTTTACAATATAATTTATCATAAATGCATTTTATTAGATAAATCAATTTTCATAGTATTTACGTTTTAATTGATTAAGATTATTTTTAAATTTATTGCAAATAATACCCTAAAATCACATCCATCTACTTATACATTACTAATGCAATTTGATAATTATGATAGCAAATATTCTGTTCATAAGATTCAATCATTTAGTCAAGTATATTTACACATTTAATCAAAATATTTATGAAAAGAAAATTAAAAACTTCAAGGAATTTTATGTAACATCCCTTGACTTTCATTCTTTGAAAAGATATATTCAAATAAGGTTGTTTCTATTTATATTTATATTGTTTTAGCTTCTTCTTAGTAAATGCTTTTGGAATAGATGAAGATTTTATTCCTTTAGATATATAACCAGGAAAAATAATTAATACCTGAATATTTACTCCATAAATTGAAGAATTTCAAGCAAATTTATCCAAGTCTTACATTTATCCTACTAATAAAATGATAGTTAAATAATTCTTAAGTTTTCAACAAATTTAGTTAAAATTATACAGTAGTAAATTGTGCTCTTATATTTTTGTTGAATTAGGAGAATAATATCAACTGTGTGCAATACACTCATAGTATAACTTATATTAAATTAGAATTAAGACTACTTTAATCCAAATAAAATAAGGATGAATATATTATTATCAGAATACTGATGCAAAAATACACTAAAAGGTAATTCACTGACCACTAAATTAATTTAAATTTAAATTCAACATTTGATTGAAACTGTATCAATAATTAATTCAGTTGAATTATAGTCATATTTAAAAAAACAGATCTGATTGATTATAAGCTAGAAAAAAATTATTAATCGAATTAATTATTATAAAAATTATTATTAAAATAATGTAAAGGTTTCTAATTTAAATGGTTTCATCTACTCAAACTTGTAAACTGATGTGGATAAATATAAATGTTTTTTCTTTTGCATTCTGAATTCATAAATTATATACTTTAACGTGTACTTCAAAGAGTTGTAGAAATGTTAAGTAATATAACTTAACAAGCAGGATAAACTTCTGAAGATTTTTAATTGTGAAGAGTATCGGTGATCAGAAATAAAAGCAGGTATTAATAATAAAATCATAGAATTATTTTAAACCAATTTGAGGATTTATGAAGTTTTTGATTTTCAAAATTAGACAGAGAGGAAAATAGATTAGGAGAAAGAATTTATCAAAATGTATTTAAGTTTAAATATGAAAACAATCAAAAAATTATTTAGGATTATAGTAATTTTAATATATTTAAAAGCTGATTATGAATGAAAATCTTAAACATAATTTATACTGATTAAAGAATGGATACTTTGAATAAGGTAAGTAAATAAATAAAGTAGAGGGGCTGATAAAGAAAAAAAAACCAATCTTAATAATTTCTTTCAATACAAAAAGAAGTGAAAAATAATCGTTGATAACTTCATGAATAAAATATTGATATTGAATACATGAGGATGAAGAAAGTGAGGTAAGCAATAAAGAAGGATAAAAAGAAAAAAAGAATACAAAGTTTTAATTTCAATCACAAAAAGATGAAAAGTTTAGAATCTACTTGTTTAGTGAATGTTAAACAAAAGTGAATGAAGAAAGGAATAATATCATCACAATACAATAGAGGAAGAATGGATTATATAAAAAGAGAAACAATTTGGTAAATAAAAAAGCAAGCAAAACAAACAAGCAAAAGAAAAAAAGAATAAATGAAATCAATCAAAACAAAACAAAAGAGAGATGATAAGTGATTTGATAGCATTAGCTAATTTTTTTAATTAATTTTTTATTCATAATATAAATAGAAGATAAATAGAAGGTGAGTATTAAAACCAAAAAAAGTAGACCTAGTTTGTTCACTTTCACAAAGAGATAAGCATGTTAAATATTATAAAAGGGCAAAGAAAAAAGAAATAAGTAAATAAGAAGGGAGAGAGAAAGAAAGAAAGGTTATTTATTAATAAACAAACAAAAGGGAATTGAATGAATAAGGAATAAAAAAGATCTATTTATATTAATAAAAAAAACGAAAAAAAAAAGCAAATTAAAAAGTAATTTAATATCATTAATTCATCAAAAGCGATTAAAGTGGTAATACTTGTAAAACAAATACAAAATAAACATATGAATTTTGATTTACAAATAAAATAGTAGAATACAGTAAATTAATTGGGTTATTATACAACATTTTAAACTAATATAAAAGTAGGTGGGGGAAGGTGTAAGTGAGAGGAGAATGAAGAGAGGAGGTCGGTCATTAATTACTTTTTGCAGTGCACTCCTGGCATCCATTTATAGGAAGCCAGCAAGTCTATATACAATAAATTATAAATATTTTGTTTGTGTGTGAATGAGAATGTGATATATTTTTAAGATTCAAAGGGGTAAGGAAACTTTAAGTGTTTTTTTATTATTATTAAAGAACGAGTAAGGTGGGTAGGGGAGTCAATTTTTATGCAACTAAATATGTTGATCTTTTTCATAATCAGAAGCTGTTCAAAAAATCATGATGGAAAATTGAATTGATGATAGGTCTCTCCGCAGGGTTAGGGAGTAGGCATTAAGCTACTAGCCCCATGAACTACTTGAATAGCTCTATAGCTAGCTCAGCTTGTTGAGGAAATTGTTCACAAATATCATTTTTAATACAATTTAGGGCTGTTTTGATGACGTCTTGAACATAGCGATTGGGTTATTCATAGGCATTTTTATATTGGAAGTCTTGTGCAGTTGCGGAAGACGCAAATGGGATCTTTCCTCCTGTCAGGATGAAGAATATCATGCAGCCTAGTGAAAAGATATCACTTTTGAAGGGATCTGAGATTTTAATTGCTTTACGATCAGCTAGTCCGCGGATTTCGGGAGCACTAAAAGTATGAATGGGCCCAAAAATGTATCTCTATTCCTCACGAGGTTATTGGCAAGGGCAATATTAAAGGAAAGGGAAGCATTGTAGTTAGAATCGCTATTGGGTATTGTTTTCAAGAAATAGTAGGTTTGTAGGTATAATTTATGTGTGTATCATATCATTATCATGAATAGAATATATAGAAAATATTAAAGACTTTATAGCTTCTATTTTACAATATAGAGATTTGAATACTAACTCAGCATTCTCTACAGAAGGTCCTGCCTACAAAAGAAAGAACGATTCACCTTTGCTAGAGAAATTTGCACATTTGGAAGGTGCTAAAGTTGTAAATTAACTTGCCTTCTTGAGATCATTTAAAATCTAGAAGTGCTTTAGTAGTTCTGAAGGTTCAGCTGTCTCGCCACAGGTAACTTTAACATAGAAATTTTCTGTATTATCACTGCGCTTGTAGGAAATGAGCTCTTGCTTATATTGCTAATCGTTATTGCTAGTGAAAGGAATTTAATCGTGGTCCCATTGATGATGTTATTCTTCTCCAATTTATCTGCTTACTTGGCTTTCATACTCCATCATTTCATAAGACTATTGCTTAAAATACTACTGGTGGTAAGGAGGTAATTCCTCTTCCATTCCAATTTAATTAAACATTGAGAGTACTTTATAATCGTGGGTAATCTTAATGTTGGCTGATTATCGCTATTTTGCACGTTTGTAGGATGTTTCCAATCTTGATTGGGGTTGACTTTTCCAACTCTTTGGGTTTGAGTAGAAATTATTACTTTAATATATTTGGAGAAGGTGTTTTTTTTTTTTTACTTTTTTACTTCTAAAAATTCTTCTAACTTAAGCTTTAATTTTTTGTTTGATATTTAATTATTTTATAAATTTTTTCTTGATATTGCTATTTGACTGATTATTTGCAGAAAAGGGTTGAATTCATTGTCTTGAAGCATATTTTTTTCTTTCGTTCTGAATCTTAATTTTTTTTTTTTTTTTTGGTTTTTATCATTTTGTGCTTCTTTTTTTTCCCTTTACATTAGTTTTCTCTTTCTCTTGTATTGTTTCATTAGAGAATCATTTGGAAGTACTTAAGAGCAAAAGAGAGTGTGAAATGTATAGTAGGCATAGATTTTAAACTTTTTTGTTAATTAATGGTAAAACAAATTCAGGCATTTCACAAATGAGGGCAGATATTACAACTTAATAAATTATAGATTAAAACTTAAAGTCTATTAGTTTTATCTAAACTTAGTTTGTAAGGGTTTTTGAGATTTTTACAAGTAAAAGTCTAGATCAGCATAAATTGGCTCGTATTCTTCTGTGGAAAAAGTGAGGGAAATGAAATACTTACAGTTAAGAAAAAAACAAATCAAAGTAAATAAATTATGGAGTGTATTAATAATGAATGTACTTATAAAGAAGTAGATATTACAGAATCAACAGGAAAGCAATACATATACAAGAATTGACTTATATTATGAAAGCATCCAAAGAAAATCGAGTTAGAACATTATCATATAGCCTATTAGGGAAGTATCGAGGTGATTAAATTACATTAATATTTAGTTATTAAGATTGATTCATACTTAAACACTGTTTACAAGCTTATATTTGGTGCTTGATTCAATCGAACTAAAGTAATTATTAGAAATTTTAATATCTCTACATCAATAGATTATCATTACTTAGAGAGAGATTTCTAAATATCAGATTTAATTTAGCTCTTTCTGATAACCAAAATAGAGTATCTCCAATATGCAAACTTCTCTTTCAATTTCTTCATCTTTTTCGAGAATTAATATCTCTCATGAAAGTAGTCTTAATAGTTCCTAACTTCTGAATTCATCATTCCAACAAAAAATAACCCTCCTCCTCTGCTCCTTAGTAATTCTCATTGAATAGAAAAATATTCTCAATTTGGTGACAGTATATAAAATAAGTTTCGATAAAATCTGCTCTTTATCGAAAATTTTGATTTAGTATTGACGTCGTAATAAATAAATTTAACAATCTATTTCCAATCACAAGATTTAGCAGCAGAAGAAAACACACCATACCATTTTCATTTATCAGGATAGATTTATGTGCAATTGCTAATGCAGGTAAATATATTCTATTAAGAGAGATGAGATGTCTTTTGAGTAGAAATTGAATATTAGCTACATTCTGATTACGATATAATACGAAAATAGATAATAGTGAATATGTATACATAGGTATTTATCCCTGAGCCTAAATATCTATTTATAATTGATTATAAATCTATTTATATTTCAAAATTCAATTTCATCATAGGCCAAATTCTTTTTATTTTCGATGACAAAAAGAATATCTTTATTCTATTCTAATATAACCGAAAAAATAATTAAGAGTTTTATTTCCCAACTCTTATTATAAGGAATGTGAAATTTCTATTTAGTTGTTGTAATTATTGTAAGACTTTTTTGAATTTTTTTAATTTCATCTGATACTCTGATAAATGATGAACAAGCTATAATTTGAGGTTATGTAATTCTTTGTTATTTTTGAATTTTACATTTTATTCTAGTCTTTGCAGCTCTCTATTAGATCTAAAGGATTGGTATATTTATTGTTGTAGGAGAGCTGTATTTATAAAGTAAAAGTTAAGGAGATGCTATTGATCAAGAGAATAATTTATTTCAAATGTTCTAATAATATCATTTGAGAATTATTTATCTTTTGTCCCGATGAATTATAAGCTAGAGATTATATTTTTTAGTCTGATATTTGATTGATTTTCTTTTTTATTTAATCTTTTGAAAGATTAAATTGAAATAATTTGTGAAGTTGATAGAAGCTAAGTAAGAAGAATAATAATAATAATTGTCAAAGTCAATCTATTTGGTCATTCACATTCTTTTTAGAAACTCTTAGAATTTTATGAGGGAAAATTAAAGACAATTCTTAATTTCTTTCAAATTTACTTTTATCAAACTATCTGTATTAATCTGATTGATTTTTTACCAATTTTCATTCAGCTTAATTGATTTTTCTTAATTCCAATTATCTTATCTTAGCTGCAAGCAGAAATCAAAATCAAAAAAAATAAAAGAAAACCTTAAAAGCAATTAATTTTTAATAATTTGTTTGGCTAACATTCCCACTTTTTTTATCAGTATTTTATTATCAAACCTCTCTTTATTTAATTAATTTTCTTCTTGTTTAGTCCAATCTTATCTATAGTATTTCCTTATCTCCTCTTTTTCTTAATGCTCTCTTATCATTCATCTAAAACTAAAGATAAACTTACCAAATTCTTAAATTAGAATTTATACAATTTTCATCTCCTAAATATTACAATTTCATTACAGATACCTTGCATTGAGCCCTCTACTATATTTCCGCATAGAACAAGCAAACCAAAATGAAATAATATTTAGCAATCTTTTAATTTTCTGTAATTTTAGAGATCTAGTTCATTTTTAAACAATAGTTACGATTTGAAAAATAGGCAGGATTTCTCATCCTCAGTCATAAAAACCAAAAATAACTAAGCTATCTATGGAATGAATACCCTAATACGCTTTATACCATTTATTTATTTTTATTCTAAAACTAAACTTTGCAAATTTTTTCAAATTTCAACTTGCTTTTTTTCTTTAAACTTCTTCCATCCGTTATCAACTGGTTTTTCTTTGCTTGTTTTCTAAATCTCTTGCTCTTTCTTCTCTTTTTAATTTAATTTATCTTAATTTCAGCTTATTCATTCCAGGTCAGATACTAAATCTCCTTTATGATTTTTTATTAAAAAAAAGCTAAGGGATAATGAATTTTTTTCAAATATTATCTTTGTAGGAAGGGATTGTGCTAATCATAAAATATAACAATGATAGAATTTCTTCTACTCTCCTCAAAAGGAAATTATTATAAATGCAAAGTTATTAAAGTGGGGGCATTTAAATAATGATTATATTAATTTGATTAATTCAATTTAACAATAGTAAGTAATTTCCACTTTGATTTTTAACAAAGATGATTTCATTTTTTTTGTAAAAAATAGTCAATATATTATTTACTTTAAACTGCTAGAGAATTCATTTACAAATACTCTATAAATAATAATTGACTACTAAATTTATTGGTATTTCTTAAAAAATCTTTAAATTAGGAGTTTACGTTAAAGTATTATCTCTTCAGTTTAATATTTGATTTATAATTATAAAAATATTAATCCAAATCCCTTAATATCTAATTTATGAATTTACAATGTAATTAATTATAATTCAATTTTATTTATATTTTCAAATTTAATTTATAACTTACATAAAAATAATTAATAAATCCAACTAAATTACCACATTTAATAGATTAATGAAATTAATGATAAATTAAATAATTATTTTTTTTCTACTGAACATTGAAAATGGAAAGTCCCTAATGGTAGACTCTATTTTATACTATAAATTAGCAAAAAATAATTGATAATGCGTAAAGAATGGGTTTGATAATATTAGATAAGCAGTAAACACAATTTAATTTAATTTTTATAATATTCTTTATAATAATTTAATTATTGGAAGATTATTTATCGATAGATTTAATACAAGTTTTAATATCTAAGGGGAAGTATATTTATTATTAACTACCATTTTTCAATTCAAACAATTGTATATAACTGTTGAGTAATAAGATTGTATATACTAAAATCTCTATGAAATTATGTAACTAAAGAATTGAAATTTATTTTTTTATGAATAATAAGTAATTAAGATTAAATCTTGCAAAGATACAAATTCTAGAAATTTTCTAAATGATATTTTTTGATACTATTAACTCTTTACTCATATCTTTTAATATATTTACAGTAGATCACTATGTACAATAGGATTATAAATTCTCTAGCCAAAATAATCATAATCATCTTTTTATAATTGTTATCAACAACAAACTTTCATTTATTTGATTCTTAGTTATTTTATAAAATAATTTTCCTCCTTTAATAGATGTTTCTAAATTCTAAAAGAGCCTGCAGTTTAAAATTAATAGGAATCTAAGGATACACTGATACTTACAAAGACTGAGAAAAAATTACAAGTAGGAAGAAAATATGCAGAATATTTTAGAAAAAAATCTAGAATTATCTAGATAGAGACAAAACAGATCTAATTTACTGATACCATAACTCCTGTATTAAATAAAAGCCAAGCCACCATAAATGAAGAGTCGATAAACGCTATATTTAAAATTGTCTAGCTTTATAAATAGGGTTTTAGACATAAAAGATTTAGAAAGAAAATAATATATTGATTTAATATGAATAAAAAATAGTGTATGAATGACAAATCGTGTCATATCAGAGAGTAATATAGAAGTTTTAAGGAATTTCAATTATAACAGCTTAATACTCAGTAATAAATTGAAGAATCCTTTTTTTGTCATTGCAAAAAGCATTCAATATTTAAGTTTTATTGAAAAATCCTTCTTCCTCTTATTTATTAAATATTTGGTTTTACTTGTTTCCTGAAAATTTTCTATCAAAATTTACTATGTTTTCTTTTTAGTTTTTTCATTCAGCATCATTTATTATAATTACTCAACTTTCTGATATTTAAAATCTAAGGTTCTTCCTTAAAAAACAAGATTTGAGTGTATCTTAATAAATAATTATATTATTAAAATAAAAAAGAGAAAGAAGAAATACGGCATAAAAAGTCGAAAGTTATTCTATAAAAAAGGATCATCAGATATTAAAAAAGTCAATTGAAATGTTTGCAAGAAATCTTAGCAGAGTTAGTAAGCTCGCAACTAGAAATGTTCAATAATTCAGCTCCATGGCAGGATTATCTATCTAAAAATCTTCATGGTCATTCTTCAATAAAATGAATTTGAACACCAAGATTGGTTTCTTAGGTTTAATCGGCGTAGGTATTGCTGGCTATAGCACCACCCAATCTTATCACTCCGACGAATTCTATGAGAAGGTTATCCCTGCTAATCTCCAAGATGGCCAAAAGATTGAAGTACAAGTAGGACCTAAGGAAGAAGATGCAGTTCTCGTTGCCAAGGTTGATGGACAATACTATTGTGTTTCCAATAAGTGCCCTCACTTTGGTTTTACCTTGAGCAAGGGTCCTCTCTTCTACGATAAGGTTGTTTGCCCTTTACATAATGCTGCTTTCAGTGTCAAGGATGGTAATGCCGAAGGTGGTCCCATAGTTAATGGTTTAGAAAGATTTGAAATCGTTGAAAAGGATGGTAACTTACACATCAAGGTTCCTAAGGCTAAGTTGAACGTCCCCAGACCTATGGATATGGTTAAGCGCGATGTTAATGACAAGCGTAATTACGTTATTGTCGGTGGTGGTCCTGCCGGTATTAGTGCTGCTGAAACCCTCCGTTAAAGCGGTTACACTGGTAAAATTACTATTCTCTCAAAGGAAAAGCAACTTCCTTATGATCGTACTATCTTATCTAAGGCTCTTTTCTTTGCTGATATCAACAAATTGTAATATCGTGGTAAAGAATTCCTCGAAACTTATGGTATCGATGTTGTTAATGAAGTTGAAGTTACTGAAATCGATACTGAACGTCACTTTGTTCAAACTAAGGACCAATCCCATATTCATTTCGATAAACTTTTGATTGCTACTGGTGGTGCTCCCCGTAGAATTCCTGTTGAAGGTGTTAACTCTAAGAATGTCTTCACTCTTCGTGATTTTGCTGATCTTGAAGGACTCAAGGCTAACTTTTAGAACTCTAAGAAGGTTGTAGTTATTGGTGCTTCCTTCATTGGTTTGGAAACTGCTGCTAGTGTTAAGGATTTCCTTAAGGATAAGATTGATATTACAGTAGTTGATGCAGCTAAGGTTCCCTACGAGCGTGTTTTGGGTGCTGAAGTTGGTAATGCTATTAAGAAACTCCATGCTGATAATGGTATTAAGTTCAATCTTGGTGCTGGTATTAAGTCTATTGAATCCTAAAATGGTGTTGCTAAGAGAGTTGTCCTTACTGATGGTACCTCTTTAGATGCTGATATGATTTTGATTGGAGCTGGTGTTATCCCTAATACCTAATTTGTTGGTGAAAAGTTAGAAAAGGATACTGCTGGTGCTCTTAAGACTGATGTTTTCCTCTAAACCTCTCACCCCGATGTCTTCGCTGCTGGTGATATTGCTAACTATCCTTATCACTACACTGGTCAACGTGCCAGATTAGAACATATTAATAGTTCTATTTATCAAGGTTAAATTGCTGCTCTTAATATGGTTGGCCAAAAGACTCCTTGTGGAGAAATTCCTTTCTTCTGGACTCGTTTCTGGAACAAATCTCTTCACTACTCTGGTTATGCTCCTACTTATGATGAAGTTCACATTGAAGGTAGCTTAGATAAGCTCGAATTCGTTGCTTGGTATATTAAGAATGACAGAGTTGTCGCTGTTTCTGCCATGAATAAGGGACCTGTTGCCATGGTTGTAAACGAAGCAATGAGACAAAACGTTATGCCTTCTGGTACTGATATTAAGAAGAATAAAGTTAAATTCGAAGATATCCAAAAGAGAGTTGGTGATAGAGGTAGAAATTGCAAATGCTCTAGAGGCGCTAACTGTTGTTCTGCTAGAAAATTATAAGAATCTTAAGCTTCCCAAACTCCTAAAGTTTGAGAAATAACTTATTTGAATTTTTTCAACAAAACATAAGATATTTTATTTTTCTCTACTAAATCTCCTGTATTCTTGATAATTCTACTTTAGTTTTAATTTCACAAATTTATTAATAAAAAATAACTCCTCCTCCTTTTCTTTTTATTTTTATTTTTGAAATAAAAAATATTTCTATGATTTTAGAATTTCATATTTTTAAAACAATTGAAAATAAATAGATATTAAATAAATTTATTAAAAAACTAATATAAATCTTAAAGTTTAAAAGCTTAGATAGATATTTACATACAAACTGAAAATTAAAATACCTTTAAATATCAACACAAATCCCTCATTTTAATCAACTTATGATTCTTTTTCTAAAAAAATAAAATAAATGAATTCTTAAGTATTTCATTTTTAAACAAATATATTTGACAGTGCCTTATATTTTAAATGATTTAATAAATAATATTTCCTGTAATTAAAATAGAAAAATAATAATACTCTAAATTTGTAGATTTAATAAAGATAATTGTTAGTTATTTTACCTAAATATGTATCCATTAAATAATATTTTAAACAAAATTACTAAATTCTATTTCCTATTATTAAAATAGAAGAATAATAATATACTAAGGTAGTAGATTTAATAAAGATAATTAGTTATATATAAATTACCAAAATATATGTGAAGTCAGTCAGTCAGTCATCTTCTATTTTAGTAGTAATTATATATAAATGTTATTTGTAAAATTTGAACACTTTAATATATCTTATAAATTAATTGAGCAAATAGAATACAAATTCAAGTGATTATTATTTCACTCATAAATATTCAATATAGTCAATTTTAACATATAAGTTGATCAAAAATTTAAGAATGTAGCCTGTTTCGTAACCCACAAAGACTACTTAGTAATAATAGTAAACTTTAGATGATTTTTCAGGTTTGCTAGAGAAATGTATATTTATTATTTATAAATAGTTTTTCATTTTATTTTAAAATTGAATTTAGAGAAAAATATATTTCTACATTAATCATACATAATGCCTTTTATTTCAAATATGAAGAATACTTATTAACTTTTAAAAATAAATAGATAGAAATAATCCAAATGCACTTTCATAGATTTATAAGATTATGAATTATAAACCTACTCCCTAGAATTAGGAACCATAATTGATTGAACACGAGACTATGAAAGAATTCTTAAAAGTAAATAAAGGAACATCTGAATTTGATCTTTATGATGATATTTTATATTATGACGAAAATAAAATAAGAGAAGTGGTATTGCGTTAGAATTTCTTGATTTCTAAAGGTTATTTTGATCCTAAGAAGTATTTCCCTTCAATCCAAATAAATGACTTGGATGATACATAATTTGACCAAAAAATAAAAGGTAAATAATTTTCTTACTCAAATATTAAAACTTTAAACTAGAGCTGCTTCTAAAAGATTATATAATTTTTGAAGATAAATTTATAAATTTCTATGTTTATTCAATTGAAAGAATTTGAAAATTTATTTAATTTTATAATATATTCTAGATATGCTTCATAACCATAATTAATAGAATTGAAGAAGATTATTATAGGTATAATATGCCATAACTGATTTAAATAACAAACAATTTTCCCTAGAAGATTGTATTATAATTAGCTTTAAAATACAATAAACTCTTAGAATTCCATTCTAGCAACTATTATCATACCTCAATTAAAACATATATCTATAACCAATCCCATTAATGTATATTATTCAACAATTTGTTATTATCTTTATGTAACTTTATCATAAAATAATGTACATTATTTGAAACCATTAATAATTCTTAATTATGTATGCATATGCATTGATTAAACTTTATCTATGTAATTTATTTAAACCTTATTATAGCTATCTTTCAACTTAATACTAAATTATTAAAAATAACCTTCAAAAGTTATTTATATTTTTATTGTACTTAAATTGAGAGATTTTTTAGATCATTAAGTTGATAATTTTCATAGAGTTGTCTTAGAAAAAAGTTGTAGAAGGATATTTTGTATATAAATTATATTCCTATTTACTATATAAAGAAGATGATAGAGAAAAATATGTTCTTAAAAAACCATAAAAATATACAGCGAAATTAACGATAATATATTATCGTTCTTTCTATAATGATGTAGTAAACAATAAAATACCTCTCTTTAAAAATATTTTTTTAATTTTTATAAATTAATTGATAAAGGTTTATATAAGAAGAGATTTACTAAATTTGTAAAATATATCAGTTTGAATTTATAAATTTTAATAAATTTTGTTTAGAAATAAATAACACTCTTCTTTTAGATAGCATTAACCAAAATTATGTTATTTAAATTATATGTATTATTCAAGCACTAAAAATATTTAATTTGATATTGGCTATTTATTATCTCTAAATATTTCAATATTTTAACGGAGTCAAACATATTCTTTATCGAAACAAAGAAAGAAATTTAAAATACACTGAAAGAAAAAATTTTAAAAGCAAAGCAAGAGACACATAAAAAGCATAAATGAATTAATAATTCAACAACTATTGATTGCTGTAGTTTGAAAAGAAAGATTCAAAAAATATAATGAAAAGATTGAAGATCTAAATAAAAGGAAATAATTCAAATAATCTAATGGATCTTAATTAAGATTGTATTAATTATTAAGACCAGTTTGAAAATTAACAAACATGAGAAAAACACTATTTTTAATGCGAGATTATGAAAAAGAATTAAATGATGAAGGGAGATATAGTTTGTACAGTCCTATTAATATTCATATCAATATGAAAATGAAAGGATAGGTGAAATAAACAAAAAATAGAGATCCATTGAGGAATATTAAAAGTTGTTAGTAATTAAGTGTTTTAATATGAGAAACTGATCGATAATTTTTAAAAACTATCGACTTCAATCAAAAAATTAAATGATGATGAAGTGGAAGAAAAAACACAAAAGCATCAAAAAATAAAGAGAAAAAAAAGAAAATTTAATAAAGAAAGTTAAATTAAGAAAGAAAATTAAAATAAAGATTGGAAAAGAAAGATACTAAAGGAAAAGAAATCATAGAGTTAGAATTGAGAGACCAGCAAAAAACATGCATTTAAGAGCAAGTTAACACGACTTTGAAAATCAAGTAGGTGGTTTTGGAAGCGGCCAAAACTATAGCAATTATCATAACAATGGATATCCTTAATAGCCCTCTAGTTATGGTAATTATTTACATCCTTTTATATTCAAAACAACTCTTGTCATTTAGATATTTCAAAGCAAAGGAGCAAGCAAGCACTAAATGCGAATTTGATTTTTAAAAAGAGTCCGTTTAACTGATAAATTTATTATATTTTAAATCTAATCAAAAGGTTATGGTAGCCCAAGTGGATATAGTTAGGGAATTTAACCAGGAAGTTATGGAAATAATTAAACAAGCCAATCTGTTGAGATATTCTCACCAAAATCTTTTCTTTCTTAAAACACATCACCAAAATCTCCCTATCTTTAGTCGTAGTAATACAAATTCTTTATTAATCAATCATTCAATTTTGATTGTCACTTTAATTAACAATCAAATAATCAACCTCTAAAAAATATTTGAGAGCACTGAAACAAAATCTAATTTCCAAAAAGAGTAATACCCCAAAAACAAAAGAGGAATGCAATTAATCAAGCAAACATTTTAACAAACTAACTAACTAACAAACTATCAAATACTAAGATTTATTTTAATTCACAGTTTATAAACAAAATCAAAACAAAAAAACTAAGATTAAGCAAATAAACTAGTAAAAAACAAAACAAATAATTAAAGACATCAGAAGAAAAGTTGATTTAAATTAAATTTTTGTTTTTCAAATGCGTATCGCAAATAATAGGACATTGATGAATGGCGGGAAGATGTAACCTGGAAACGGATTAACAGCTTAATAGGGATAAGGCAATGGAGGTAGTATTGGTGGTCAATAGCAACTTAATTAGTAGATAAACTACAGCAACAGCACCTCAAATTTGAGCACAAAGAGAGATTATTTATCACCAACTAATCGTCTTCAATAATAGCCTGCAATTTCTTAATTGCACTAATCATAGATATAATAGTAGCCATTACATCCTCAATAGAATCAATTGCTTCAGCAATAATAACCTTAGTAGCATTAACCTCTTAAGAATAATTTCTTTTAGTAGAATTCCAATCAAACCGAAAACTAAAATATGTATTAAGGAGGATATTCTGTCTTAAGTTAACAGCCTTCACACTAAAATTAAATGATTTCATAAGCAGCAACTGGCAACTTTGGTAAGAAAACACAGTATCCTACTTTACAGCAATAACAATAGTAATAATAATTTTCTCAAAATCCTTAGCAGCATTATCATCTTCAATATCAGCAATCATAATTAGGCATGAATGCCAAAGTTTCCCCTTCGGCAATAAATGCAAATTCAAATAATACCTTTAGTCAGCAATAATCTTCATAAGCACAAAGCAGCGTGGTAGTTAGTGAAACTCGCCACACTTCTGCAGATGCTATGAAGAATAAAGAAAATCTTTCAAACACCCTTCAAAAGATGTACTAAAATTAGCCTTCCACCAAGGCTAGTAATGTTTAGGTGGCTGCCACTCCTCTTTCATAACAATAGGCCAGCATCCCTTTTTCTTCTAATTCCACTACAAATCTTCATGCATACTAAAAATCCAATAGGTAATTAAACAAATAAACACACAAACAATAAATCTTTCTTCCAAATAAAGAATTTTTTTCTCCAACAACAAATAGCATCCTCTCATATGCATATCTTAATTTTCAAATCATAAAAGTTATTTTTTTAAACAAAAGAAATATTGTTTTGATAACTTTATGATATATAAATAAAGGATTGGCTAAGTCATTTAAAATATATTTTAACAGAAGAAGGGAGGTCCATCTATCTTTTTGATATAGTGAAAATCTAATTCATTTTTAATAAGAGTCAAACTAAGCTCAATTTTTATTTGGATTGGAAAAATAATCTAGATGTCAGTCAGTCAGTCAGATAAAGTATTATAAAAGATACAGTTTTGACTGATTTATTTATTAACTATTTAATAAATTAATTAATTCCTTTTTGAAATTAAAATTTTTCAAAATCAAAAAAATGAAAAGATAGAAAATAAATAAAATTTAGAATATGAGTAGAATTGTTTGTTGCAGATGATAATGCTGATTTATTAACATTTATCGTACCAATTCCTATATTAAAGTAAATATTCATCTTAATTAAAAAATAGCTTAGCAAATCAAGCAATTAGACCCTCTTCACGTGAAGGCTACACTAATAGCACTTAATCTTCTACTTTAAATAGCAATCGCTAGTAAATTAGAGCTAGCACTTCTTCTAATCAGTTAGATACTCGTCTCTAGCGCAATTCATAGTAAATTAAAGCTTTCCTTTTACCTCCTATTTCAAATCAAATAAATGCACCAAAACTGAATTAATCAAACTATTTATTCAAAATTTTTTTTTTGTGTCCCTTTATAATTTCAAAAATTTTTGGTAGCATTATTATTGGAAGTAATCATACCATACCATTTATTAATCTAATTATAAAATTTTATAAAATCTATAGCAGTTAGTAAAATTTGAAGAACAGCAATATCAGTAGTTCAGTTTTGGGACAAAACAGTCAAATGAAAGAAAACTTGTCAATGAATGGAAATAATACCTTTACAATGGGAAATTAAGCTCAAATTCAACAACAATAATCTGATCCTAATTCCTACACCTTCTAAAAATAATAGTAAGGGATCTATGAATAATAAAATCAAGTAGGATTCTAATAACCTAAAAATCCTCACATGTATTAGAGTGGAATTGTTCATACTAACTCCTAAATTAGTAACCATAACATGAAACGTAGTGAAATTATTGAAATGAAACACTCAAATTACCTTAACTCACCTAAATATGTGCCATCAAATGGTGTTTCTCAATATAATTCATAAATTGAAAGTAAGGAATCTCTTGATAAGAAGGAGAACTACACTTTATTCCCTTCTAACTAAAACGTTAACAAGGATAAACCCAGTACTGCAGACTCTCGTTCTGGAAGATAAAAAAGTTAATATAAGGATAATACTTCAGCTCCCAATAACAACAGTAACTTATAGATTGAAAGTACAACTTCTCCAACTTCAGCTATTGCTTAAAGAAAAGAATTGTAAAGAGTATCTTCTGCTACAACTACATCAGTTGCAACCTAGAATATGAAAAAATCATAAAATTTTGAATATAAAACTTCTAAAACTTCTAAGATTTCACTCTAAGGAGACTCTTAAACTCCTAAATCAGTAAACATTTAAATTACAAAATACTATAATTTTTATATGAAATTTAATTTGAGATAATTTTTTCAAAGTTATTTTAGAATGCCTATTAAATTTAAAATATTAATATTTTAATTTTTGTAAAATAGGGTGATGATAGAAAAATTAATTTTTTATCCGATTCTAAGCAAATTAGTGATATTAATTAGAAAAATTTATAATATGGAATGAATGGTTCATCTTCATCAACCACATTGAGAAATAATTTTGTTGGAACAAGCTAATCTTAATATATCTAACCAAGATAAAGCCAAGTTATTGATAGAAAGAATGGAAATGATAAATCTTCTACCCTTTTCAATAACGAAACAAAAGGAAAGTAAGCTTAATCAACAATCTTTCCATCATAGGAATAAGCAACAGTCTCAAAATCAAAATCACCCGCTCCTAATGACACCAAGAAGGTAGGAGAATCAAGAGTTTATAGCGATGAATATTAGGAATACAAAAAGTTATAAGAAAAATTAAACTATTTAGAATCTAAGATCATGAGTATCAAAACAAATATTGATTCAACTTATTAGAAAGAAAAAGAAGAGTAAAGAAAGGAATCTATTACAGGATAATAATTACCTGTATAAAGTAGTGTTTCTAACACATAAAGACCTATTAGTAGCTTAATTCAAAATTCTACTTAATCTACTAAGAATTCAACTTCTACAAATCTTACAACTTCTCCTCCTTCTAATCTTTAAACTGGTGCTTAAAGTACTCCTCAAGGATATATTTCTCCTTCACTACAATCTAAACTTAATTAAGATAGTTATTCAAGAGGAAGTATTTCTTCTCCAACTGGTATCTCTGATAAACCAGCTTCTATCAATTCAACTGCTAATAAATACTCAAGAGATGAAGATTTACTTTATCCAAGTAATAATGCTTCCAACTAAAAAGCATAAACTAATAGTTTTACCATAGATTAAAATTCT
The DNA here is from genome assembly GCA_000260095.1 of Tetrahymena borealis. Taxonomy (NCBI): domain Eukaryota; phylum Ciliophora; class Oligohymenophorea; order Hymenostomatida; family Tetrahymenidae; genus Tetrahymena; species Tetrahymena borealis. The sequence goes on along the minus strand of JH651274.1, from coordinate 93,727 downwards.
TCTAAAGCATCAGCAGCAAAGTCTGGAGTATCAAGTTCTACCAGCAATTTATTATTAAAGAACAGTACCACTTTAAATACTCAAACGCTATCTTCTACTTCATTAAACTAAGTTTAAAACACTTCCTCTAATTATATTAGCAGCTCTACACAAAATACAACCACAAATACTTAAGGTGAATAAACTAATACAAATTCTTAAAAAGGATCAAACAATCCTTTGAGTAGTTTTGTAACCTAAGTTAGCAAAGGCTCAGGTATTCCCCTTTCTCCTAAAACAGCTACTAATGTTACTAAACGCTCTAAAATTGAAGAAAAGGTAAGTTCTACCATTCATTATGATCCTAATTAACTTAATAGTAGTCTCTAACCTAGTATTCCAAAGAGTTACTTGAATAAATCCCAATAATAATAGCAATAAGCTCAATAAAATCAATCAAAAACTCAAGATGGATCAATTATCTCTACTTCTGTTAATAACAGCAGCAGTAAGAGTAATAATGCCTCATACAAGAAGAGAGATGATAATGACTCAATAGATGGCTCTATTCCTCAATCGGGAACTGCTTACTACCCTTCTTCTACCAAGAACTAAACCAATCAAGGAAAGAATTCTTTGATTCTTACTAAGAACAATAATAATACTCAATCAGCCCAATCATTAAAGAATAGCAATATTTTAGCTAGTCCTACCAATAGTTCTGCCTACAAAAAGAATATTCAAGCTAATCCTCCATATATTTACTACGTTTCTCCTATAATTAAAGCCTATATGGAGCCCCATAATACTAGTCCCTTTGCTGGTTTAGCTAGAGAGCATCTCATCCAAACTATGTAGGCTATTAGTTTCTCACGCATGCTTAAGCCTGTCTCTCAAAAAATAATTGATGAAAAGAAAGTTTATCTTCCTACTCGTCGTGACAGTAATATTAACATTATTTAAAAGAAGATAGAAAAAAAACCAAATATAACATTAATTCAATTTATTAACTATTTTTTATAAATATTTAGATAAGAAAACATTAGTTTTTGATTTGGATGAAACCCTTATACATTGTAATGAAAATGCTAATATTCCTTCTGATGTTATCCTCCCTATTAAATTCCCAACTGGTGAAGTTATTGAGGTAAACTTACAAATAAATACATTTTTTTCTAAAAAATAATCATTATTATAAAATTTAATTAGGCTGGTATTAATGTTAGACCTTATTGTATGGAAATTTTATAAGAACTTAGTAAACTCTACGAAATTGTTATCTTCACTGCTAGTCATAGCTGTTATGCTAATGTTGTATTAGATTTCTTAGATCCTAAGGGATAATATATTAGTGGAAGACTTTTCAGAGAAAACTGTGTAACTACAGAAGAAGGTGTCTACATTAAAGACTTAAGAGTTATCTAAAATAGAAATATGAGTGATATTGTTCTAGTTGATAATGCAGCTTACTCTTTTGGCTTCTAGATTGATAATGGTATTCCTATTATTCCTTTCTATGATAACAAGAGTGATGCAGAATTAAAACACTTGATTCACTTTATGAAATCAATACACAATGTTAGGGATTTGAGAGAAATTTTAAGAAAATTCTTAAAGGTTGGCTCTTTCAGTGAATTCTCTGATCCCCATACCCTTATTTAGTCTCTATTCGATGATTTAATCTATTGAGATATCAATGAGAACAGAGATAAAATAAGTCTGCTATTACAAGGACTTCTTATTTTTGATAACCTAAAAAATCTATAATAATGATTTCTTTTATTCTAAAAATTAATTAATAAAAATATTCTACTATATTATAATTACAAATATACTTTAACTAATTAAATTAATGATGATAAATCATTAATTATAATCACCACTCATTCATTTAAAGCTAGTTTAGCTCTTTCTATCTTGCAAACATTTTTGAATCTAATAGCAAAAATTAATTAAAAAACTCAATGGAATATTATAGTAATATCAGATAAAATGATCTAATAATTAGTCTAACTTGAATGATGAGAATTGTATATACTAGGAAAAATAAAATAGATGAGTAAATAAATAAGTTGTCATGACTTAGAGAAATAATAATGATGAATAATAAACTCATTATGCAATAATTAATTACATAAAAACTATCTATCTCTCTTTAAGAGAATTTAATTAAATTTTTCTTTATAACTATTAATAATCCATTTCTGATTAATTCATGTATAATTTATCATAAATAACCAATTTTTATAATTAAGTATATTAATTTATGACTATTGATCATTCCTCACTTTATTCTTTCTTGATTGATTGATTGATTTGATTTTATAAATTTCATTAAATAATATTAAATTTATTTCTTCTATTAAAATTTTTACATATAATACTTATGTATTTTAGTAATTATTAAAAACAAACAAAAGGTAAAACATATTAAAGAAAACATTCAATTTTAAATCTCAATTAAAAAATTAAAAAAGTTAAAATTCACTATTAATTAATATGAAAAATTTTATTTATCTTGGTTATCCTATAATGAACCACAAAAAGATGGTCAAAGAATAAATTAAAAAAGTTAAAATTCACTATTAATTAATATGAAAAATTTTATTTATCTTGGTTATCCTATAATGAACCACAAAAAGATGGTCAAAGAATAATAATTTATTCACTTGTTAAAAAATGGTAAGAAATCAAAATTTAAAAATGAATTTTTTACTAATCACAAATGTTTGCCAATAAATAAGAAATTTAATATATTGAATATATTAAATATTTTAGTGTATAATAATCAAAATATCTGTTTTTATAGAGTTGTCTGCCTAATAAATACCTTAAAATTTAATTATTTTTAAACCTGATTGCAGTTAATACGGATATTAAATAATAGTAGTAATCATCCTTTTCAAAAATCTTTAAATAATAATTTATGATTTCTAACTATAGCTAAGTATTAATAATAATTTTAATATCCTAAATTATTAAAATTAAATAGGATTTATATATACTCACTTCATTAGAGTTATAAAGTAAATACATACATTTGGCAAGGCATTTTGTGTAATTAATTAGGATTTACCCAATAATCAAAAGAGGAAAATTTATTAAGAAATTAATAAATCTAATTATCTATTTATATCTTAAATCAAAGTTATCTTATTTTTTCTATTTTTAGTTTTACATCTATTCAAATAAATAAATAATTAATGAATATAAGAAACAGTTAATTATTTAAATAATGTTAAAATTAGAAAATTAATACTAAATCAATGCCTAAAGTATTCTAAATTATAAAGATGCACTCTATAAAAATTGTGATTTTTATTACATCTTATAGAGAATTTAGGTTTGAAATTAATTTATCCATTAATATATAAAAATCTTTAAATATAGATCTAACGCATAATTATTAATTTATTGTAAAATTGATTAAATTATAATAAATAATAAAACAAGAATGAATTTATACTTTTGGAATTCTATTTTCTTTATTTAAGTATGCTTTATATTTTATGACATAATGGTTGGTAAGTTAATTTTAGCAAAAAAATGTAAATTATTCTAAAGATTTAAAAAATATCTTAATAGAAAATAAATTGATGGAATAATAAATAGATAGAGTGTAAGTTTATGTTTATTATAACGCACTGGGTGAACCGAGATAGATATTTTAATGGTTCTAATTAGATACCACAACATAAATCTTTGAAAATTTGCTACACTTAAAATTTATATTTATGTAATTTATAATGATATAAACTGCCTTAATTTTTTATAATAAATAAATCAAACAATAGACAAAGGGTAAACATAAAATAATTAAATCCAGTAAAAAATTATAATTAACCAAATATCGCTCCTACAATTTTAAATCCAAAAGGGAAATCCTATCATAAAAATGTATCACGAGGGAGATATTATAGATACTTAGGTAATTAGCGAATATTTCTCCTTTTCTATGATTTTATTGATATTAGATCTATAATTTTAAATTGATTTGATCTTCCTTTCAAATGATTTTACATTCTTTATATCGTGAAACATATATAATGTGTAGTACTAATTGCAAAAATTCATACGATTATAAATTTAAAATCTTTAATCATATCAAGCTTAACCAAATTCTTCTTTACTATTATAGAAAATAAAGGAAATTCTTGAGAAGAATGAATCTTAAAAAAGCGAATAAGAAAGGGATTTCATCAAGGAAGTTTTAAAGTAGAGTTTTTTATTCAAGTAGTTACAAGAAGAGATAAAATTTTAGTAGCAAGAAGTTGTAAGAGAAAACAATTTAGAAGGTGATTATTAGAATAAAGCAAACAATAATATATTGGATATGGAAATTTTACTAAATAGGACTCAAAGGAATATTAAATATATGAGAGTTCCAAACAATTAATTTTTATTTCATAAAGGAGATGCTGGTGATAGGCTATTTATTATTATCAAAGGCCACGCCGCTGTATACACTGAAAGAGAGAAGAGTTAAATAAATAAAGAGTTAACAAAAGAAAAAAATTTAACTAAGTAAATTTAATTATTATCAAGCAAGATACTTCACTATGAGCACTAAGTAGAAGTAAACGAGAAGAAAATATAAGAAGATATCCTTATGGAATAATAGCTCTACTAATAAATTTAATTAGATGACTCAGAAGCTAATAATAATGAAAATGAATAAATAATTTTTATTAGAAAATAACAAAGAAAAAAAGACGAAATAGCTCTTGCTTAAATAAAAAATACAATACTCGATTTAAATTAGGAACTTGATAATTGCTAAAAAGAATTAAAAAATCTTATTTCATAAGACCAAGAAATTCTAAAAAAGGCTTGTGGTAACCATAAAGAGTTAATAGGAAAATATTTTACTCTTTCTTCACCTACAAGAAACGTTTGTTATTATTCTAAGCTTAAAACTTTAGAGGCTTTTAATCACCTTGGTGAAGCAAGTATTATTACAAATGAAAAAAGAACTGCTACTGTATTGGCCTGCTCTTCACCTTACCCACCATCATTATCACCTGTAGCCGTTCTTGATGACCTCTCAGATAATATGTAAAGTTGTGACACTTAAGAATCGTTTTAATCGAGTACTTAACATTCTTCTCGATAAGAAGATGTTTAAGTAGAAGATGAAGATTTACATTTACTTTATATGGAAGCTAATATTTTTATTGGATTATTTTCTGCCACTTTGGATTAGATTAACTATCCTCTCACCATTTTAAGTAAGATTCTAACTCACACTTCTAAGGATTTATTAGTAAGGCTCTCCTATTTGTTTAATCTAAATGAACACAAATTTAACTCAATTATATTCTCTGAAGGTGTAGATTTAGCAAATTGTGTCTATTTAATCAAGAAAGGTTAAGTCCAACTTTAAAGGAATGCATAGAATGACGAGTTAGAAAAAAATTTAAAAGGTGAGAAATAAATATAAGATGATTGCGAAAATCTTAAGATGAAGACAGGTAAAAAAAATGCTAATAACAAAAAATAAGTTGTGATGGCTGTTATTGGAGAAGGTTAATTCTTTGGTCTAGAAGATATTCCTTTTAAAAATAGAGATAAGACTGAAGATAGTGGTGAGGATACAGATAGAATATTGGAGAAAAATTAAAAGAGAACTTGTAGTGCTGTTGCTCTTACTTCTTGTCTAATTTATGTTGTATCGAAATCAGTGCTTTTAACTTAATCTTATTAATTCTAAGAATTATAATAGAAATTAGTATCTCAAAGCAAGGTTAAGTAATAGTTCTACTTAAATTAAGCTGAAAAAAATAATAAAATATAGCACTATTTGGAATAGGAGATTAATCGTATGAATTAATAACCTTAAGTTGATAAAACAATAATATAAATGAGCATGAACCATCACAAGTAAATGATGATAGATTCAAATAAAATATCCAATATGATGGACACTTATATTAAAACAAATAAAGACGCACTCAACCATTAAAAAGAAATTCTTTAGATGGCTCATGGGAGGGGTTAATCGCTAACAAGAGAGAAAAATGATAATAGTAATAAATAAAATGATAAATCTTCTGCATTTTCTCCTACTAAAGTAGACTATGGAAGAGTAAAAGAACTGTTAAATAGGAACTCTGCTGAAATTGCTTATGCTCACAAGGTTTAATAGGAAAATGAGAAAGCTTTAAACATAAAAGAGAATGCCATTTTGTCAGTTATGCCTTAATCTTAAAAGAATGTCAAGGACATTCTTCGTGCTCAGAGATATTATTCCAAATCAAAAGACGCACATAATAAAAATATTAGGCTTCCATCACGTTAGAATTTGAATGACACAGTTTTCATTTCTCAAAGTTAAACAAATTTAATGACTTTAAATAATAATGATAAACTCCAACATATGAACACAAAGAATTTAAATCAAATGCATTCTGTTTCAGAATTTGATGATAATCAAACTAATCCTCCCTTTAAAATTGAAAGAAAGAACAATGTAATTTCAGTTAAGAAGGTAATAAAGTTTAATACTTAAGCTTCGTCCATTTTAAGTACTCCAGGGATTGCTCCAATAAAAGATAGCGATTCAATTGCACAAAATGATACTAAATTTAATCATTTAAAATCTTTATGCTCTACTACTTATAACACTCCTTTAATAAATCCTATAGTAAATTAAACTAAAAAAATAATTAAAAATTCGTTAAAATCTATTAATTCTTCCACTTAAAATACTCCTTTAATGTAACCATTAGAATTAGATAATGCTACTCATTTTGAATTAAATGATAATACTGAGTCGATATAGTAGTAGTAGGATAAAAAATTAAATAAATCTAAAGTAATTTTCTCTTTGTCTAGCATGAAAAGTATTGAGCTAGATAATAAATAATTTTATCACTCAAGTTCACTACCTAAATACAATATTTCTGATAAGAATATTTTTCATAATGGAAATATAACTGATAGATCTAAAAATACTAAATTTATTAAACTTCGTAAGGAATCAGATAATATCAGTTAATCCTAGAATGAATCCTTTGCTAAATCTGAATTAATTGGATCTTCTTCTATTCCTTACTTAAATAATAATAAATTTACTAAGTATGACAAAAATTTAGTATAAGATTAATCTATTGATGGATAAAAACAATCATTATAAGTATCATTTTTTAGAAGTTCCTAATTTGTTCCTAAAAGTTCTAATAATAGCAATTAAAATAGTGAGAAAAAATCAGTTCAATTTAAATAAATTTAAAATTTTGTTGGGAGTGATTAACCAGAAGATCAATTATAAAACTACAAGCTATCAATGGTTAATAAGGATTAGTAAGATGAATTTTAGCTGAATTCTAATTATAGGAAAGGAAGAAAGAATTCACTTGAGCATTTAGAAATAGAAGAAAAATAAACATTTTTATCTCCTATTTTAAATCCTTCATAATAATTTTAGCAACATTAAAGTACTCAGTCATTCTCTTAATTTTCGAATCCTAAAATTTAATAGTTTATACCTGGTGATTCATATGAAAATTAGAAGAAATAGAAAGTTAGAATGATATCCTAAGATTAAACTAAAAATGACAAGTCAAAATAATACTTCTTATCACAAGCAAACCTTGAGTTATAAGACTAACCTAATAATTAAACTTAATATTTATACTCTTCATAAATGAAAATAGGAAGATCTGGCTTATCTAATGATTCAAGATTCAGTACCAAATTACGCACACCTTACAAGTATACACCTTAAAAAACTGGGAAACTTAAATCACTTTTACCCATGCTATCACCTTAATAACAAGAAGAAACAGAATATATATAGAGTTTTAATCCATTTTAAGCAAGGAGACTTTAACCTTCATATAACAAGACACCTGCTTACTGATGAAATTTAAAACAATTACTAATTACTAATTACTAATAAACTAATAAACTACCTAAAATGAAAATAGACTTAAGCTTACTAACTTTTTATTGTATATTTGCAAAAAATTAACAAGATTATATAGTTTACATTAATATATATTTGGATATGGAAATAGATATTTAATTAAGCGTATTTAAATCACTTCAGAATCATAAATTTTTGTTAATTGTGATTTATATTTTAATTAGCAAAATATTTAACTATTTTGAAGAAATAAATGTAAATGCTGAGTGTAATTATATTATTTAGTTTTATAAAAGAAGTAACTTGAGGATTTAAACTATCTCTTTTTTATCTATTTAAATTTGTAATCTTCCAAAAAGATATAGAAATTGGTAGTTAATACAAACTCTAGGTTTTTTCTCTCTTTTTTGATAGATGGAAAGGATAAAATTATTTTAGATAAATTGTTAAAAAATTCAGCTTACATCTAACTATGATAAATTAATGAAAGTATGATTTTGTAAGATATGTATTTATTTATCTTTAACTTAAATGAGGTAAATAGAAGTTTGTTTAAAATAACTTAAGCTTAGATTATTATATAAATTAGTATTATAAAAAAATTTAATATAAATAAACAGTAAATGATAAAACGAATAAGATAAATCAATTGAAATAACTTGATACTTTAAATCAGCCAAGATAAAAAGGATCAATTTAATTTTTTTCTATTATTGAAATTTGTGTGGGATTTATAGAATATTTAGATAGATGGTATTATTTATTAATATAGTTTTAAAATAAACTACTAAGAAAAAGTAAAGTTTTTAATCACTTGACCAATAAAATAGTTCTTGATATAGATTTAAATTCTTTTTTGAGCATTATAATAAATGTATCATATTAAATTGATCCAGTTTATTCTGAGAAGGTTTAAGTTAGTTAGTGGATTGTAAGAGTATGATTAGTTAAAAAGTTTATATTGGAGAGAAATTAATTGAATAATAAAATTTATAAAAAGCAATCCTCTCGAAAGTGGTGGTCAATCAATTAGAAAGAACATATAATTGATCACAAAAGTCAGCAATATTAAAAGGCAACTAATAAATATTAGTTTGCTTACAAGTAAAAACGCAGCTATTCTCCCTTTCTACTACTTCAAAATTACATACTTATTTTGAGAAATAAAAGGTAAAATTTGAATAATTTTTTTATTGAAAGTAAAAATAAATTAAAAGTGTTATCTTAAAAAAGGGGAGAACTATTAAAATTTTTAAGAACTACAAAAGAAATATATATTTCATTTCTCTACAAGCATAGAAAGAATAATAAAGGATATTTATTGGCTGCAATAAGATGAGTAATATTTAGGCTATCAGTGTTGATATAAAGGAAGTTGGAAAGAAGATCAAAGCGTAAGCTACTTTTTCAATACATATTTTAATATTTTCATTTTGAGGTCATCACTTTAGTTTAATAGTGATTGATCATCTTGATAATATGTCTATAAGAGTAGCTCTCAATAACATTTATTTCCTATTAATTTAATAAATAGATCTAAGAAGAGATTCACATGGTTCTTCTCAATTAATGGCAAAAAACATACTGTTGATCTTTTCGTATCTAAGTTATCGGGAAAGAAGAAACTTATATTAAACAATCGTACAGTCCACGAAGAAAAAAAGTAAGTTGATATGCTGCGATAATAAATAACTCTCCACTATCCTTTTTAAAATATTTTCTATGAAGATATTTCTTTCACTCTTTTATATTTTCCTCTTTATCTAAATCATTTATAAGGTATTTAACCTTTTCATTTATTTTAATTAGTATGATGGGCTAATTCTCTCATAGGTTTGAAATTGAAAACAATTCAGTTCAAATTTAAACAAAAGGCGATAGTTATGAATTGACTTTCAACAAATCCTAAACTTTCTCTGAATTGTATACTTAAGGTATGAATATAGTTTAAAAGGATTATTTTCTTATTTTGCAATTTTTAAATTTCAATAGCAAAGACAAGACAAGAATTTTAAGAGGATGATGGGCAATACGATAGCTACGACAATGACTTCTCTAAAGGAAAGCAAATGGTTAGCAAATATTAGGGATTTAGCTCTTCTACTTACCAATAATAAAAGGGTAGTAGTTCCTATTCGAATTCTAGCAAAATGAATAACAATAATATCCGCAGAGATTATGATGATGAAGATTCTGAAGAAGCTGAGTAGGAGCCTAATTTTGAAGCTTACAATAAGTACTAAATTTTTACTATTCCTCAATATTAAATTATTAGCAAAAATTATATAGATATTTATATAATATTAGGATCTGCTCGTCAATACATATTTAAATAACTCCCACATATATTTTTTATTCCAAATTATATTTCCATTTAAAATATTCTTCAATATATTTTTTAATTAAATAACCAGTAAAAAGTAAAACCCTATTCCTCCTCCAGCTCAATAATAACCTAAGAAATCTGATGATCCTTATAATTTCAGTTCAGGATTTGATCAATTTGATTGGAAAGCAAACACCAATAACAGCAACAACAATAGTAATGCTAATAATAATAGCAACAACAATAATAGATAGAATTAAAAGAATGATTCAGCATTTGATAATTTTAATAATCAATTCTCTAATCCTTAGAGAACATAATAAAATTAAGAAAAATAGCAGCAACAAAAGTAATAATCTTCCAACTAAGATTTTTCATAATTCACATTCTAAAATAATCTTTAACCTAAACCTTAGTAATAATAGAATTTGAATAAAAATACCCAACCAATTCCCAATAATAGTCAATAAATTAATGATGCTTTTTAGGCATTTGGAGCAACTTCAAATACCAATCAATCTTAAGGAAACGACCCTTTTAATGACTTTTTTAAATAAGGAGGAAATTAATTTAGTAATACCACTTAATAAACAAACAATAATTTCAACTAATTTAGCAATAGTCCTTAATAGAATTAGCACTAATAGGCTCCTTAATAATAATCTTAATAGATTCCTTAATAATAGCCTTAATAGGTTCCTTAATAGTAGCCCCCTTAATAGTAACAACAAGCTCCTAAACAACCTCCTTAATAAAATATCTTAGACTTATTAGATGATGAACCTGCTCCTGTTTAAACTCAAATTTAGGCTCCTGTTAATATTGTTAATATAGGATTTTAGTAATAGCAATAAGTGCCACAAGTTCAATAGTAATAATAGTAGCAGCCACCAGCACAATAGCCTTAAAAATAAGATTTGTTGAGTTTATATAATAACACTTAATAAAATAACACTATCGGATTCTAAGCTCAATAATAGCAATAGTAGCCCTAAAATCAGTAGACTCAAGCAAATTATGGTGCCCTATATAGTTTAGGAGGAAATTAATAGCAGTAATTTTTTTATTTTATTATTTATTAGTTAAGGAACAAATTTTATTTTAATAGGTATGCTGGAATGGGTTAACAATAGCAATTTAACAATAATAACATGATGTATGGAGGATAGTAGTAATAATAATAATATAATCCCTATCAATAATAGAATTAATTCTAATAAAATCAAATGGGATAATACTAGAATAATTTTGGAGGTTAATACCCCAATTAGAATTAGGGTTTCAATAATATGAATCAAATGAATTAAGGATATAATAACATGAATAGCAATTTAAATAATTAGGGAATGGGGGTGTAGAATCAAGGTTTCTAAAATAATAACACTCAGATGAATATGAATGTTGGAATGGGTGGAGGTTTCAATCAACCTTAATAATTGGTTGGAAACAATAATTAATAAAGCCCATTTGATGATTTATTTTGAATTATAACACTAAATGAGTCTGATAACTTACTTACATTATAATATATTAATTAATACATAGTTTATGTTATTTTTACATTTTTTTATAGAATAAATTTATTTCACATTACTTAATATATTAAATATTTTTAGTTTCTATTACTCTTTAAAAAATGGAAATTCAAAATAATATTCTGGTTAAAAGATTTAATGAATGTTACCAAACTTAAATAAATAATCGATCATTCTTTTTTATTTGGTTTCATATTAAATTAATAAATCTAATTTGGAATCTCTTCTTCATCTAAAGTTTTTAAATCAGACTTAGGAGATTACTCTAATTTATTCTACAATAAATTATCTTCTGTAAATTTTATCCTCTATTCCTCTCAAAAGATGATTAGTTCTTAAATATGATCCTCTTTATAAATCATATCCTTTTTTAATAATATCTAATTTTAATTTACTCCTTAGGAGGAATCTCCCCTAATATCCAAATTTTAATTACTCATATCTAATTTAAAATTAGTTATATTATTCAATACCTTTTACCTTTTAAGTTGTACTTAAACACTTTAAGATGGGGAGGATAAAAGGAATTTATTGCTTTATTTATTAATTATTTATGAGGGTTGGTCAAGTTCTAAAGGACTAAAAAGGGTTTTTCTTTTTGGTTGGGCTATTTTATAAAAAATATTAAATAAAATTTAATTATTAATTAACATTAATTATCAAGTAATAGGAAATGATAAAATGAATGAGGTTTAGGAATCAATAGTTTTAAGACAAGAAATATATAAAAAATATAATTACTTTGATCTGCAATAGCCATTTTTTCAAGTTTTGTTAAATGTTCACTAACTTTTAAGCTTCTGAGATACTTTAAGTTTTATTAGATATATTTCCAGTAAAGGAGAATTTTAAATTTAAGAGTGGTTTTTCTTAAGATAGTTTTATATTTATTTTTTGTTAGAATTTTTGAAGCCAACCATTTTACTAATGACGATGGCTATTTTAATTTCTCATTTATTTTGATTGCTAATATAATGTAAATATAATTCGATATTACACTAAAATGCAGGATAGTTACTATAGCAGAAACAACTACTGACTTTCCTTAATCCTCTATCAAAGATAAAAATGTAATAAAAATTAGAATAAACTAAGAGATCTATTCAATTAATTTCAATTATTTTCTTTAGAATGGCTTGAATAACTCAATAAAAAATAAATAAATAGCCAAGATTATTATAGAAAGCACATATTTTATGATTTCTAGATTATCAAGAAGAGTGATAGATAAAACTATTGCAATTTTTATATAGATTCTAACAAACTCCCAATAAAAATATTTCTCCTAATACTCAATATAGAAATAGCCATATTTATACTTCATTGTACAAAAATAGAGGTTCATTTTATTTTGTTTATCCTTGATAAATTTAACTAGCAATATTAAAGGAAATACTATCCAAAATATCAGAGATGGTATTATTGCATATGTCCTAAACTATTAATATGATTAATCACTACACTCTAATGATAAATTGTTTTTAAGATAACTCTTTTCACCAATTTATCTGCAAACTAATGACTTTGTTAAATAATTAATTGAGTCAGGCTAAAAGAAGAAAAATGTTATATTGATAATCATATAATAGTATTAAGAGTTGACATTTAAACATTTCAGTTTTTTAGCTGCACAAAAGAAAAAACTAATCATTAAGAATAGTAAGCTAGGTAAAAATGAATAAAATAAAAATAAAATCTTTATTGTATCATTAGAAGATATCAAATTACCAATCTAGGGATAAATACACTAAAAACTTAAAGATATCTAATTTACAGGCTATCCAAAGAACTAAGGAAGAAATGAAGAAACCTAATTTAAAATCAAAAAATCAATTTATACCAATACTGATGATATCTAAAGATAGTTGATAAAACTCTTTATAATGAAAGTAGATTCATCCTAAATGCAACTTTTAGAGTAAGGAAGAATATTCATCAACCTCAAATAAGTACAAGTTGAATTTAACTAGAAATTTCTTATAAAAATCAAAATAGTAAAAAGAAGGTATGATAGAACTATAATAATCGACATAGTTATATAAAATATTTATAATCCAATTAACCTACATTTCGTACATTCATATTGTCCTAGTATTTATGTATACTAATCTTTCCAAATGCTTCCAAAATAATCACATTTTTCGCATAAAGGACCTATATGACCTTCTGAGCATCCAAATTTGCTAAGCTGACTTTCAGGGTTACAAATTTCAGGTTTAATAATATTACATTTTATAATTTAATCAGTATTTTAATTCTCTCTCCAATAACCAATTTTTAGATGTAATAAGTTCTTTTCACATGAAACTGTACCTACTGGACATTTTTTACATTATATTTATGAAAAAGATGAAGGATCTTCATACCTTATATAATCATTAGGATTTTCTATAGAATAGGTTCCTTGCAAACATTCTTTGCAGTATATAATATAGGATGAAGATGATACGGGGATCTCTCCTGCAAAGCATTTTCTAAATTAAAGAGACATTTTAATTCTAATTATTGGAATCCAATTACTAATCTATACATTTAAGGTAATAGAATTGACTATATTATTTGTAGATCCACCAATAATAAGATTATTAAAGTAAAAATCCTATTAATCTTGATTATATTATATACCACCAATTAGTGACTCACCTTTAATTTCAATATATTTATCATTTTAATTTGATTTAAATTCAAAACTATACAATGATAATTCTTCTATAATTGAATCAGGATAATAATTATTTAATAAACTATTCAGGATTAAGGTTAATTTTTTTCCCATATCATCATATAATTCTATTGCTAATAATAGTTTATTTCCACTTTAGATGTTATCTAATTTTATCATACCAGAGTTTGAACCTAGAATAGAACCTTAGTATTTTTATTCTTTCTTGTCTTTTTCATTTGGATATAAATAAACTATAAAATGACTAGGATAGGTTCCTATATTATCTCCAAATAATTTTGAAGTGTTATTTTAGAATTAATTAGAGTTAACTTTAATTTGTAACGAGCCTTTATACTTCAAATCAGAAATTTAGTTTCTAATTGCTCCTCCAATCAATGCAGAGTTTTATTAGAATAAACATGAATCCTGAATTAATATTTCATTTACATCAAGTAAACTAATAGCTCCTCCACTACCCTTTGCTTCATTATTTAAAAACTAAGTATTATTAATAATAAGCTTCTTAGAAATTTAGCTTATTTTTAAAGCTCCACCTATTATACCTACATTCTTACTGAATTAGGAATGATCAATAAAAACTTCCTCACTATTTTAAATATTAATATTTGCTTAGTTATTTGTGAAATTAACATTAATTAGATATATAATTGAAGACTAAATATCTATAAAATAGATTTAATTAGATATACTAAAAGATCTAGGGAACTAATTATTATTTATATTAGAATCAATTATTAATATTTTTGAATTCTTTAATGTGTATATAATATTATTGTCCTAATAGTAATCAAGAGACCTTAGAATTTTTATTTCATTATTATCACATGCATCCAGTTAACTTATTCTCATTTCAGAAACTCCTTAAAAAATAATTAAGAATGGTGTTTCTAATTAACTATTATATTAATTATTCGTTATTTTTATTTATTGGATGGTTAAGTTTTAAACATTTATAAAAAAGAGAAGGCTATCTGTAATTTTACAATTAGATATTACTAATTTTTTTATTACTATTTATGCAACATTTATAAACTAAAAGAGAGAAAATAAAGGATTCATTTGATTTAGGTTCAATATTTAAAGATTCTCAATAAGGACATACTCACAATTTTAAAACATCATTAAAGACGATTTTTCAACACTTTACATGTTCCTTTCATTATTTTGTAAATTATTTTACCTCTGTAAATTTAAATTTTCGATTGTTAAATCTATTATTTGAATAATATTTTTATCTGAGACTATAAACTGTGTTCCTAGAATTAAGTCTTAGTTTGAAATACTAGAATTTTGGATTACAATATTTTAAGCTTGTGGGTGAAAGTCTATTGGCTTACCAACTTCTTGAAATATAAAATCAAAGTCACTTAAGAAAATGTTAAATTTAGTAAATTAGAAAGATTCAGGTTTAATATTTAATTGTTTATTCTTCCAATCTTAAGGTTTTATAATAATTTTGTTATTTAATCGATTGAAGAAACTCATAGAATTTAATTCATTGTTAATAAGAACTGTTAATTAAAACTCCATTTGATGAGTATATTAAAAGTTAATGATCTACTCAAAATCATTGGATGCTTAGAAACTATTTGAAAAATTAATATCAGAGACACATTTGCTAATTTATTTTTTATTTGAATTTAAATTAATTTATCCTTATTTTTCAATATAGCTTATACTTAAATCCTCCTTAAATATACCAGTCTGAGATATTCCAATAAAAGAAACCAAGTCAATATTTTATTTAATATAATGGAATACAAGTGAAGGTTAATTGATTTTAATTGTGTTAATTAATTAAATAAGATTTAATTTATCATTGATCACTATAGTTTCTAAACTAGTAAGGTAAATTATAATTAACACATTTTCATATATTTCTACTATCTCTTTTATCTAATATAATTTATTACTTTTTCTAAACCTTCCTATATAATTCAAGTTTTAAGAATAAATATTCAGTTGAAAATGGCATGAAAGAACTAGTAAATTCTTTGTTATTTTCAGTTTCTTCCAGGCATTATCAGGAAAATTCAAATATGCAAGTAATGAGTAACTATTCAGTGTGTCATATACGATCAAATATTTATTATCTAAAATGCTCACAAAAAGTCTTTCTCTTTATGGATCATATTCAACTAATATATATTATTATCCTTCAAATAAATCTATCTTAGAAGAAATATCTTATATTTTTTGATTCAAAATCTACTCATGCTATTAGGTAAAATCTGTTCCACTTACCTCAATCACACTACCAGATTTCATGCTTAGTATAAAAATGTTAGAATTCAGGTATGTAAATTTTATAATTTAATCTTGATTGGATAGAATATTATGTATTTAAAAGTACCTCAATAAAATGTTATACTAAATTACTTATCCATTACTGAGAGCTAAATAAAGATTCCAGAATATCTTTTTAGAACTATCAAAAGTAGCTATCTGAGATAAAATGAAAACATTAGAAGGTAACTAAAAAGACTTTATCATTAAATTACGAACAAAATTAAATTCAATGATTTAATTTTCTGAAGTTCTAAATACAACAATATTGAATTCATAATAAATGAATTATGATAAGAAAATATTATCAATTTAATAAGTATAATCCTCATTTTTTATATTTATCGACATTCCAATATATACTTAAATTCTATTGGAAAAAATTATCAGAGATATTAATTCGTTATCTTATTCGATACTTTTCATTTAAATAATATCTTCCTCCATTTATTTAACAAATATTGTTTTATTCTGATCGTAATAAAATATTTTGTTAGTATTATCACAAAAGAATAATTAATAAACTGAATTATCTTGTTGATAACTTTGGTGCATAAATAAATGAAATTATTTTTCAACTTTATCAAATTAAACAAACGATCTAGTTAAAGAATTATAGTTTATCTTCCATACACTCTAGTTATTGAAAATCAAAATATCGTTTAAATCGAAATCTAAAAGATAATCAGTAGGTTATTAAACTAATTTTAATTGCATTTCCTCTACACCAAATTATGAATCTATAAAACTCTATTATCCATAGCGACTATTTTAGAGATTTCCATATGTATCTAGGTAGTTTATTACATTAGTATCAGGGTCATAGTATATATTAACAACATGTCCTACTTAATTATTAGTATATGGGCTTAATATATTTCCTATTGCTTGTAACGTATCAAGACTATATAATTTTATCTAACCAAATCTTATCTCATTTGTTACATAAGCTAACACATTAATTTCTTAAAGAAAATACCCCTTCACTAGTTTTCCACCAGAAGGATTAAGAGTTGTAGTCAATACTAATGTATCTCTTCTAAATATATATACCTCTATTTAGATAATAATAAAATAATTAAAAAACAATTAATTTTAAAATAATTACAAGGCTCTGTAAAAACAACTAGATAAGAACCTGCCAACTCTGTTTAAATTATAGGTTGACTCATTTAATTTAATGTTATTTTATAAACTCCTGAATAATTGAAAACATCAATAGTTTTAGAAATAACTAAGATTTATTGATTAGCTTCATCAATAGA
Organism: Tetrahymena borealis; assembly: GCA_000260095.1. Taxonomy (NCBI): domain Eukaryota; phylum Ciliophora; class Oligohymenophorea; order Hymenostomatida; family Tetrahymenidae; genus Tetrahymena; species Tetrahymena borealis. Next base: position 75,783 of record JH651274.1, on the reverse strand, counting down.
CAGTGTGATTGTATTGTTTTAGGGAGGACTAAATACAAGCAATTATATAACCGAAAATGAATCATCTCTGTTATAAAGTGAAATTTAGTATATATCATGCTTGCAAATTAATATTTGTTGTAAAAACAAGCACAAAGTAAACGATTTCTCTTTAGCTGAAGAAATTTATTTCATATGAGTAAATGAAATGTCTGTTTAAACCAACACATCTCCATAAATATAGAGGATAGAATTTAATTCATCTAAGTAAACTCCATTAATAGTATTTAAAATAGATATTGTATCAGATACCTTGAATTAATAATTTTGTTTATAGGAGTTTAATTTTATATATACTTGTGTTGAAGTATAAATAATAATTAAAGAATTTTTATCTGATATGTAGGCATCTATAATAAACTCAGATTAGTTTTTCACAAACTACAACGAAATCTATTCAATAAAATCACCTGTTGATAAATTGTATACATTTACATTTTAATTTGTAACAATTAAATATATTCCTGACATGAAACTACTCTTTATGAAATTTATTTTATCACTGCTCGATGAAGGCAAATTAAATATCTTTTGAAAGGATTTCTTATTAACATAGTTAGCTTAAGCTACACTTCCTTCAAGACAACCAATAAAACTAACGCTTTTTTAATTATTTGTGATCTCATAAGTTACTTATCTTCCTTCAGCAAATATAAAAAATTAGTGATTAAACATATTATTCTATTTGTGCCATCTACCTTAAGCATTCATAGTAACAAAACTCAAAGAAACAATAGCATTTAATTCAAAATAATCTTAATCTGGAGTAGGACCTTTTATCTTTCTTACATTAGCCAGATTCTAACCTGATTAAATTTATAAAATATCTATAAATTTATCTTAAATAGAAATATCATAGTATTAAATTGCCACAGGAAAGCCTTTATTTTTTTATGGAGAATCATACATAAGAAAATATTCATTGTCACTAAATTAATAAATTTAGAGAACTTAACCTATGAGTTCCATCATCGGAACTTTAACAACAAGATCATATGTCAAAATTTCTAAAGTATTGTTTTCTAAAACAACCATTATTATTAGTATATCTAGATATTAAAAAATAAAATAAATAAATAATAAAATAAAAATGATATGTACCTTATCCATTTATTTCATAAAAGTACACTTTCGTAATTTGTTGTTGGTATTATTATGGATTTATTGAGGCATCTTTAAGAAGCTCTTAATTTTTAAAATCTAAAGTAAACACTCTAATAAAATTAGCCTAATCAATCAGATAAATATTATTTTATTTAGTTATGTAAATTTATTAAATATTGATGTCAATCTAACATTTAAAAACTTCAGTAATTCCTTAAAATATACTTAGTTATTTATTGTAGAATAAAAATATTAAATTATTCGCTGCCTTTATCATAGAAAATTAAGAATTAATTTCTGTTGTGAATATTATCTTTAAGTTATAAATATTGAATAAAACAATTTTTGCACTAAACTTAGCTATTAAAATACCATTATCATCCATATCTATCTCTAAACATTCTTAGTTGATCTGTTAAAAACTTTAATATAAAATAGGATTATAAGCATCTACTATATTCCAAATATCTATTTTTCCTTCTATTGAACATGAAACTACTAAATTAAATTGATCCTTTAAGAATATTTTATTTATTTTAGTTTCGCTAAATGGAGATTTTCTTTAAAAACTAACTACAATACCGTTTATTTAATAGTCTATAGTATTTATTATTTACATATCTTATGATAAAACACAAAGAAAATTAGTTTCAGTTATTTGTAGCTCTTACCCAGTCATTATTAATTTCAGTGGATTATTAATTAAAGTATTAATGGTTACCCTTTTAATTAAAGGTTAATATTGAATATATTCTAGTTTATATTAAGAAGTGTAAACCTCTATTTATTAATTAGAATTGAGAATAAATATTTATATTTCTGATTTTGTTTGCCAATTAAATGCAAAGTCTACAATACTCTAACTTAAGGTAATAGAGAATTCTAATTGATAATCAATTCCAAATATCATTCTAAAAATATTTTGTTGAAATGAAGAGAATACTATTATACTTTTATTATATTCAGAGTTGTAATCAATAGTTGTAATAATTTTAATAGGAATAAGGTCTGATGAAACTAATTTAAACTTCTATTGATTTGTAGATATTAGATATATTCCTTTAGTATCTGCAAAAGTTAAGAGATATTCAAAAATAACATAAGAAGTTAATATTTAATTGAACTAACCTAGAATTTACTCACTTAAAGAATTTGAATTTAAGTAATTAATAAATAAATTCCTTTCTATCCCTTCATCTACTCTCAAAATTTATATTTGATTATTTAAATCTTGTATTATTATTATATTATTTTAAAGATAAATATTGTTTGTAAATGAAATTACTAATTCAGAAGTTCTTTCTGAGTTTATTTCTGTAAGGATTAACTATTTTTATTAATCTATGAAAGTAGCTACTAGGAAACGGATAGGATTATTAAAAACTTAAACTATATCACTCTTTGAATTAAAAATACCTTTTTAAATTAATAATTGAAAAATAGCTTCTCCTTGCTCAATACTCCAAGAATAAACTTTATTGTCGCTACTAAATAGATAAAGTATTGATTGATAACTCCTAATAAACTATATAGACTAGTTAAAACTAAAAGACTTAATAAGCTAACCATCCGTCAATGAAATTAAGTTAATAAAGCTATTATAATTTACTATCACTTAGTTTTTATTTACTTTTAGAATTCCTGCTATATCTCTCCCTTTTGAGATATTAGTAGGCTAAGTATACAATATAGAACATTTGAATGATTCAATACATGTTCTATCTTATTCCTAGCTAGTTGTATCATTTTTACAAATTGAAACACATTCTTTATTATTACTAAGTAGGAGAGTTTATTAATATTAATACTTCTCACATAAATCTATTTATGCACATTTCCTAGATACATAATCATACTAATACCCATTAGAACATTCTAAGCAATTTTATATTTATGTTAAATTCTCTTAATTACTGTAAGGGCATTTAACACACTAATCATCACATCCTTTTACAAGACATAGTAAAATAATAATTCCAATAAAAAAATAGCTCATAATACTTTTTTAGAGAGATTTATTAATCTGTTACTTACTTCTTATTTATTAATTTTTATAATCTGAATAATAATTATTTGTTCTTATTATTTCATCAACTTTTTTAATAATTAACAAATTTTGAGTAGTTCAAAATTTAACACATATCATCAATCATTTAATTTAATAAAATTTGATATGTATTATTTACCATCAGTCTATATTGTCTATATTTTAATATATGTAGAAAGATTTTTATTTCATTTATATAAAGAGAGATAATTAATTTGTTTTAAAAGATAATGATTTAATGGTGATGTCATTTTAAATAATGCGTTTAAAAAAATCTTGAAATTTTATGAGAAATGAATGTAATAATAATAAAAAATAAATACTTTTACTGACCATTTTTCTCATAAAAATATTATTAATCTAATTTATCTACAAAGAAGAGTAAGTATTTAATTCTTTTATTTCTGCACTTTTAGTTAATTCATTACTCTCAGTTGTATAAAATTCCTCTATTTTCAGTTTAGAGAATCTTTATCTACATTTAAATTTTAAGATGGACTAGGTATGTATGTTACAGGAATATTTGTTTTAAGATAAAATACTATTTATTAAGGAGGTTAGCTATTATTTCAATATTTAATTTCTTACTTTTCTATATTACTATATCAAGAGTATGATTTAAAACAAGGAGAGTGAGTGACGAGTACAATTTTTATTATTTTATTATAAGTAGTTGCCAAGCATTATCTGATTTTTACACAAATTTGTAAATATATTATTTAAGTCAAATATTATAAATATAAAAGGAAGACTTTTATTTTTAACCTCAATTGCTATCAAAATTAAAATATTAATTATTTATTCATTTTTAAAATATTTTCTTCTAAATTTGCAAAGTTTAATCAATCTTATTTTATCAACAATTTAAAAATAATATATAAATAAATACAATTATAAATTTTTTTCAGCAAGAATCCTTTGATTCTATTTAGGATTTTTTTTTTCTATTTAAAGCATAATAATTCTTAATACCCTAATGGTACTATTACTATGCTTGAAAAGTAAATTAACATTTTATTATTAGGTTTTTGCTCTAAATTAACTACTTAAGTAGTTTCCAGTACATTAAGGATTTATTATATCTATTTGAAGTTGACTTAAACAAAAATGTGATGCAAGGTATACTCTTTTCAAGGCTTTCAAAAATATAATTGAAAATGATTTTTATATTTCTTTAGTATTACTTTAAATATTTCTTCAGTATTAGATATATTATTAAAATGATTGTTCCTAAAATAATATAGGTAATAAGGGTATTCATTTTTTCGTTATCTATATTTGCAGTAACAATATAAAATCCTGATATAAAAGTAACTATGCAAGAAATCTAAAAGTCTAAACTATTTAAAGTAGCATCTTCAAAAGGTTTACCTATATTTAATTAATTAATAATATGTTATTACTTATAAAAATAATAAATTATGTAAGCAGCTTACAACAAAACGTAATGAATGCATATAGAAATGTAATCAAACATATCAAAAGTGACTTAAAGTTGTTATTTTAATAAATAAAATTAGCAACTAAAATTAAGCAGAATTTTTCTAACATTATTATTGAATCCCAGTAAAAAAACTAATATCTATATTCTCTATAAAAGAAACCAAAATACTAATTTAGTTTAAGATTTGATAATAAGTATCTTTTATAGTAGAGGATAACTATTACACAGATAAATGGTAATATATAAAGTAAAACTCCAAGGATAATGATATAAGACTCTTTATTCATATACTCTTCTGTGCATTCTAAGCCTAAATAATCTGATATATAAAATTTTTGATTATATTATCTACATGTTACCTATTATAATTTTATATTAAACAATATATTTAACAATAAATTTAAGTAAATCACTAAATAATTTTTACTATTCCTATGCCAATCTTGAAGATAAAGGTTGTATAATAGAAGAAGATTATTAAGAAACAATTTAAAATCTTTTAGATTTTAGGTTATCTTCGTTAAATTAATAGCTCTACAACGTAGAATAGCATACATATAAGTATAATAGAGCTGCTAGAAAATAAATAAAAGAACATCTTTTGAAGTGTTAATTTCAAATTAGGAAACTCTTTGTTAAAGTAGCAAGAGATTTCATTCATATAAATAATAAAGGGGAATTATAAGGAGTTTACTATATAAATTACTGCTTCATTCGCTTTAACTACATTAAGGATTAGTAGTATGATTTAAATATAATTTAAAATTATCTTGAAAAATATGGTAGAATTGTTCATATGCATTGGTAATGCTTAAGGTAATAGTATATTTATTGTTTTAATTAGAGTTTTGGTCTAAATCTCTTCTTAAAGTTTATGCGAATAGAAGTAGATTACTATACTAAAAATGAAACTTGTGACTATAAACAAAAGAATACTTTTATCAAGATTTTCATTACACCTAGTTAAAATTATTATTCAAATATTTATTAAAAATAATTAAATAAAATGATTTTAAATTTTACTATTAACAAGTATTTTAGATGGTTTTATAATACTTCATATTCCAATATTCCCCTTTATAATCACAATCATCGCATAAAATACCTACATACCCTAATAATTTAATTAAATGTATTGTTAATTTAATATTAGGTCTAAATATATACCTCTATTGCAATAATAGCTAAAGTCAGATTGGGTAATCTTATAGGAAATTATTTCTAGAGAGATGGAGTTTCTCTCTCCTATACATTTTTCATAATCAGTATTACATTAAAAAATATCAATTGATGTTGAATTTAACTTCCAATATCCTTCAGGAAGGAATATTTTATTTTCTTTGCAAACAGCTGTTGAAAGTGGGCAAGGAAGGCAAGCTTAAGATAATGGATTGAATGAATAAGTTCCTTCTTCACATTTTTTACATAAATCAAAACCAAGATTATTCACTTTACCTAAGGAACCTTCTTAACATATTTTTATCATATTAACTTCTATAATTTTATAATAGTCATTGTTATAGCTCAAATCCTTAGTATTTTAATCAAATATGGGGATTTTAATGTTATCACAAAATACTTTAATGGTAATTTTTTATCCAAAATAGCCATGCACTTGAACAAAATTAGTAAAATTGAAGACTCCACTTTTTTGCTAAATAGTGTGTGTAGAGATATAACCATAGCCTTTAATAATTTAAAATGTGAGTTTAACTTATTACTCAAACTCTAAATATTCCTCTTCGTTATCATTTATTAAATAAATTAAAACCTCTTCCTAATTAATAATAATAATAATAATAATAAATAAAATTAAAATTTGAAAACCATTAAATTAATATTTACTTATAAGGTTCCACTAAAATGATTATTGATAGTAAATAGCGTTTAGGAATTAGAACTAACATATTTCTTTTAATTTACAAATGCTACCATTTAAGTAGGTGAAGAATAAAGGTTTTTATTTATTATAGATGCCTTATTGTCCTTAAATGTATTTGTAGAGAGATTTCTTATAGAATCTCCTTATTTAGAATATACTGCACCTCCTTTCTGAGCTTAATTATTTTAGTAGGTTGTATACATAGAATCTAAAGGATAGGAACCTAAATAATTATCACTATAAATGGCACCTCCATTAGTATTTGCTATATTGCCTATAAAAGTAGATTGTTAGATTCTTATTGGAAATTATTTTATGAAAATAGCACCTCCATTACTATAAGATTAGTTTTCTTAAAATAAGCATTAGTCTATAATTACATAAGATTTTGTGTAAAAAGATAGAGGAATGAGAAAAATCTCAGATGATGATAATAATAATCTAGATACTTTAAAGTCAGGCTAGTATGATAAATAAAGGGCTCCTCCTTAATAGGCTATATTATTAGTAAATTAAGTGCTATTCAAAATTACTATTGGGGAATTAATTTATGAATTTCCTTGTGAGCATATTTCACATTTATTATTAACAAATTTTGAAAAAGTTATAGAAACTAAGTCAGCTTAAATGTACATTAAATTTATGGTATCATCTGATTAGATTTATTTATTTTCATAGTATTCATAATAATGATTATTATTCTAAAGTTATATTGATTTAAGATTTACTTTCTCAACTGAATTTAAAAATATCATATATTTATTGTAGACATTGTTTTCAAATGTGGTTAAGACGCATTCAAATTTTTTTAAACCATTTAGTTCTATTAAATCTTAAAATATTAATAAATCTTAGTTGAATGGGGTTATTTTATCAACTAAATCATACTGTACTATAAAATTAGATTCTAATAGGTAAAATTCTTATGTATTTTTCATTTATACTACTGAAGAGGTAGATATTTGATATTAAGGCTTATTTACTAAGATATTTTTCAAAAATTTCATAGAAGGTAGTAGATTCGTAAATTTATTTTCTAACTTTATATTTTGAAATATTATTTTTGTATTATCAACAATATTTCCTGATGCATATATTAAACTACCTTCAAGACTAAAATTATTTTTAAATGAGCTATCTGATATAATTATTGAAGAAGAATGAAAAAAGGGTGAGATGACAAATATACTTCCACCTTTATAGGTAGCATAATTATCCTTAAAATTTGTTTCTCTAATTATTATATCAAAACCTAAAGATTCAGTTCCTTCTAAGTAAATTGCACCTCCATAAGTTTCAAAATTATCATAACTATATGAATAGTTATTCTAAAATTAACATTTTTGTATATCAGCATAACCTTATTATAATATTCTCCAGTAAACAGCTCCTCCCTAGCCAGCTAACCCATTAAGAAATTAAGTTTTATAAAAATTTATCATTATACTTTAAATTTATACTAAACCACCTTATTTAGAATTTTTAATAATTGGAGTTTCAAATAAATTAAATTATCGATTGCTAATAATACAATCTTTAATTATCACTTGTTTTGCTTTGATATAAATAGCAGGGATTACAATAAATGGATTTATTTCGGTTATTTTTGAATCCTATATTGAAACAGTACTAGCCTAAGCTTCTGCTATTAAAAATATACTAGCTTTACTGAATAGATTCTAATATTTATTAATTAAAATATATTTTGTTTGAGATATATAAATGAAATTATCTCATAAATAAATTAATGAATTGAAGAATATTAAATAAATTAAAAATGAAAATTACCAAGCTAATTTAGCTTTAGAAATCCCCTTTCTCTAAATAGATATTAGAGATATTAATCTAAGACTCATAATTGGATGCTATTTATATAAATGATATTGATAAAGCTTTTTAGTTTGATATCAAATTTATATTTCTTATAGTAAAATCTGATAACTTTGCAATTTATTAATATTTCTATTATTAAGAGAATTTTATGTAAATAGGAGAATTATAACTGATTAGATTATTAGCCTCAAATTTAGTTATTTAAACATCGCTCTAGACTTAATCTATCGTAATAATACCATAACAGCTGCTATTATCTTTAGTCTGCTCAATTAAAATGTGATTTAATCTTATGCTTACTACTTATTTGACTAAGATAAATGATAAATTTTTATTATCTTTAAGGATAATATCTTAAATGGATACTGATTATACTTACTATAACAAAATAAAGTTATTCCTTAATAGTGGATCTACAACATAATTATCTTAAAATGATATATCTAAAATATTAATTTGATCATCATATTATTCATTATCGTTGGTAAACAAGATACCTTCTTATCCATTAATTTAATTATTAGAGAAATCTATATTTTGTAACTATGCATAATTATCAAAGAGTATATTTTAGAATGAATATGCTTAAATCAGTTCAAATATTTTATAATTAGTTATGATATTCTTTTATATTCTTATTTTATTAGTTCTTATAATATTTGATGCTATTAAAAAAGAATAATCTTACTCTTAGGATAATGTACAATCTAATATCTAAATATCTTCTAAAGTTAAATTACTTAAACGATTATCATTTATTATCTATGATCTTTCAGTAATTTAACTTTTCTGAATTACTAATCTATTGAGTTAAATATTTTTTATGCTATGATTATTATTATTACTGAAAAAAATAAAAAGCTTAGTATTTTAGAATGAAGAATTAATTATATTCATCTATTCAATTATCAAATTTGAATATTGTGATTTAAACTAGATTATTCTTGATCCCTTTAATTAAACCTAATTTATAAAAATATTTTTTAATTAATATTTAATTATCATTTTATTTATTTACTTCATCAAAAGTGCAATTTCTAAGGAGGATGGTTATATTTTATCTCAAAACAATATAATTATCAATACTTATTAAGGATTTATCTCCAGAAATAGCAATCTTTTTAAATTAGATGTCCTTAAAGGTTATAGTTGATACATCTAATATAGAAAATACTAATGCAAAATAATTAGTTTTAATCTCACTCTATGGCAATTATTCAAAACTAACAGATGACATTGAGACTGCAGTTAAATTTTAATTAAACATGTTTATACCAAAGTAATAGTAATTCTATTATTATATAAAACTAATTCCATCTATATTAATCGTATTAAAGCCTTAAATATTTAAAAATGACTTTTAATAAAACGGAAAAGATTTATTTTAGAAATAATTCTCTGAAGTTATATTCAACCTAAGTCTCTCAATTGATCTAATTTAATCTCCTATTGAAGAAATTATCTCAAAATTATTTATCTGATTGCAATTATCACCTTTAAAGATTATATCGACATCTATTTACCTTACTTATAATTCATTATAGTATACAATAACTTATTCATACTCTAGCTCATTCAAAATAATTTTATCGATATTTATTTCAGAAAGTCTATTTAAATTTAAAGGACTATATAATGTCCCGTCCCCAATAGGATACTATAAATCCTTACAAGTAGCATATATCAATCTATATTTTTCATAATGGCAACCTTAATTTGCTTTATTACAGAGATAGCATTTTCTCCTTGATTTATCATAAATTATCTAATAATCATTAATTTTTGGTGACACCTTTTTTATCCAAGATTTACACGAAAAGCATTTGCTCTCATATAGATACAAAGGATTTTCTTTAATATCTTTGGTATTACTACATGAATCGCACCTATTATTAACAATTATAAATTTTAAAAATATTATTTTAATTTAGTTTTATTTTTAAAATATATTTATTTAAAAAGATAAATTGTATTACGCTAGAGGACATAACTAACATCCTAAACCATCAGAAGTAAATCTCACAAGTTCTTTAATATCAGGTAATTATTTTGAGTTATAGTATAATTAGGCCATCCAATATGATTAATTAATTATCAAATTCTCTAAACTGGTGTAATCACATTCAACACATCTAACTTGCTGATTAATTAGGATACATTTTGAGCAATAATCACCACAAACTAATTTAATGCAAATTTATTCTTAATAATCATAATAATAACCTTCTTAGCAAGATGAACAAACTAATTTATAATCTACTCCTTAATTATAATTTAAACGTTAATCAAAAGGAACTTATCTTAAATAGTCTATTAAGTAAGAGGTAAAGTTATAGAATTTGGATCCTAATTAAAGATATTTATAGATGTTAAGTACTTAAATATTTAAAATTTAATGTAAATAAAATTTACCTTCATAACAAGTTGCACATCCTGTAGGGCACTAAATACATCCATTAATAGAAGGAATATAATATCCTTAGCATTCAGTGCATTAAAATACTTAAATATCATTTCCATTATATCTACTTAAATAGGAATAGCAAGAAGAACATCCATGGATCTATTTTTTGATTAATTAAAATATTTAGTTTTTGAAGATATTTTTCAATTTTAATTTACCTATTAATAACATAAATCTAACAAGCAGTTTGTTTTATTATTTTCTACTTTTAAAACTTAATTATTATTACATTCTTTACAATTCGTATAAATGTTTATTAATCCATCCTAATATTAATAACTATTTTTACAAATTTAATTATAAGAAATTGATGATATCTCAATACAATTTCTTGTTTAATACTAAACAGTATATCCTTTCATGCATTTAATACATACTTATTAAAAATTTGATTAAGACATGTTTAATGGATAGATATTTAGTTCAACATTTCCATATAGAATGAATGACCTATGAGCACAATAATTCATCTATGTAACGCAGTTTTCTCCTAATGAATTAAAGTTTTAAAATATTTATTATCTATTTTATAATAATTGAAATATAAACTAACCTTATGCATTTGGCATATAACCAGGTTTACAAACCCTACACATTTTAATTAAATTTAACGTACTAATATCTTATTGAGTTAAACGTGTTAAATATTTAACTTAAAAGTTTACAATCTAATATTTGCTCTCTTTTTTAATCAAAAATTTATTATTATTGATATTTAAATCACTTAAAAATAATTACAATAATGACATTGATTGCAATAATAACCGCAGGGACTACATTCTTTTAAATCATATTAAATTAGATATCCTTGTAGACATTCTAGACAAATTAAAATCCAATCTTTGCTTTAATACTCGTTACTTTGTAATTATTCCTCAGTGAAGAAATCTTTTAGCATAGCAACTTCCAGTTCAAAAAATGCATATTAGCACTTTAAACAATTGACTGTACACTTAACACACTTTGAAGAATCTAGAACATATCCAATATCACATTCTTAACACACGCTTGTATTATCTTTGTAAATACATGATTTGCAGTTATCTGAGCCTTTAATAAATTAAAATTTTTTTCAAGAAATTAGTAAAATAATTTAATTGTTTACATTAAATTGTCATGCTCACTACTGATATTGCACTTCCACTTTACTACACTATATAATTTTTTACAAATTTATCTATTCTATAATACCTTAAATAACCATCGTAACTAACCTAATAATTTCTGCATGATTTATAAGTTTGATCTATTAACCTTAATTTTCAAAAATAATTAATAATTTAAGGTTTATAAGTTAACAAATTTACCATAAATCTAATTCAGAGGAACAATCTAAACAATTATTTATAGTAGAGTTTTATTAATTTGGCAATTCGGCTTAAGAAGTAAAACTAATCTATAGACACTTAAGACATAATTTTCTATTTGAAGTAGCATCGGAATAAAGAAAATATCCTTCTATACATTATGTGCAATTACTTCTAGAATCGCATGAATAGCATCTATTTTAATATTAAAGTATTAATCATAAATTATTATTAATTAAATGTTTACCCTAAAGGACATTTTAGGGAAGAATCTGTTTAACAAAAATTTTAATCATAGCAATCATCCTCAACATATTTTAAATTCATGCCTAACTATAATTTTATACTATCCTTTGAATATGATTGTATTTCTACAAAAGAAAAACATTTTTAAACACCAGGATTACTAAAATAAGTAGGGCATTATATACATTGTGAATTAGGATCTTTTAAATTCTTACAAAATCCATCTGAGCTAGTACAGATATCATATGGATATTCATTTTAATTAATTTATGTTACTTAACATATACCATCTTCACCAATTCTGACTACGCAAGTATTACTAGTCAAATATTACAATAAAAGATTACCATTTATACATTTATTTTCATTTTAAAATCTACAATAATTTTCAGGACATGATTTGCATTTTTCTGAAGAAAATTCTTAACAAGATCCTAATTTAAATTTAAAAAATAAATTTAAAATCGTTTTTAAACTACTTAAAATTACCTTCAGAATCAGCACAGTAAATTTATGAAGGTTAGATGAGACTAACACATGTGGAGGTAATAGTATTGTAGCACTGAGTAATATCACATTATTTACATGAAAGGCCAGATGCACATTTGTAGTTAACACCAATACACTAACCATTTGCTATATCTAATTATTAGCATTTTGCTTCTCCATTTAAACAATATTTCTTTTATGCACATTGTACCTTAATATATGTTTATATATTTTATTTATATTGTTATGTTTTATTATTTATAAAATCTTACTGAATTTATTGTTAACTCTTAAAGGCAGTACTATGTATCTTTTTCTACCCCTTTATTATATTAATAAAATTAATTTGGGTTTTTTTTTGCTAATAATAAATTATACCTATAGCATTACTATCTAGAAAGGTAACAGGAGTACAAAATCTTAAATTACTTACAGAAGACTACCTCTATAAGCAATAACTATTTTATTATAGAATTTTCTATAAAATTAATAATTAAAGTAGATTGCTTTACCCTCTATAATAACATGAATTTGCGCCATATACACCTACTTCAAATTCATAAAGACATTTTTAAGTTAAATTTTCTACTCCAACGTAAGGAGGAGAAACTTAAATGCATTATGAATTTAAAATGCAATAACCAGTAGCACATAATTATGCTGTAAAAACATGATCAAGTAAGCAAGTGTGATCATAAATATCTCTTCCTATTAAATTATCTGAGCCATTAGTTATCAAGCTACATTAGCTGTTATTATTAATATCGATACAATAAAGACCATTTAAGCACCCAATACTATTTGCTGTTGATAATAAATATCATTTAAAAATAAATAAATAAATAATATATTTAAATAATACGCCTATTCAAACCCTAGCAATATTGATTTTTATTTTTAGCTTAAAAATCAGTATAAGAAGGAAAGTTAGAATTTATTAAACTTAATTCAACGCAAGCTTCATTAGTTAATCTTTTAATTAAGTTATTAGAAAGTATATTGATAATTTAAATTTTATTAACTATATTTACCCTATATTCAGAATACAAAATGTTATTCCGTAGCATTAGACTATTTCTATTTTTAAAGATTATTATTTTTGTCAAAAACATTTGAAATTATAATAATTATATAAATATTACTCGATGTTGAGATTTCATCTTATTTTAAACATTATTAAATATCATTAACTCCTATAATTAACAATTCTTAACTATTTTTAACACCTAATACATTGCAAAATTAGTTATTCTACTGATCAGTGAAAATGCATAAACTTTCAGCACATAATTCTATTTAAGAGCCTGTTTGACTTGCCTCTATATAAGAAAGGCAATATCCTTATCCTGATTTTCTAGCATAAGTATTATTACTTTCTATTAGAGACAGTTCTAAGCAAACATTATTTAATTAATCTAAGCAATAAAATCCCTTTTTACATCTTTATTTAAAAAAAATAAGTTAATATTATATCTATAAAAATATAGTTTAATATTTAGAATTTTTTAATATTTACCTAATAGCTGTTGATTCATTTAATTATAAGCATAATCCATAGGAATCTAAACCTATCCTGTTATTAGCTTTAGAAAGAGGAACGCATGCATAAATAGTGAATCCATCTTAATCAATGCTTTTGATTTTACAATGTTCTGAAGCACAAAACTATAAATCTATAGAATTAGAAAAATGGCATTAAATAAATTTTAATTAAAAGTATATTTTTACCTTTGTAGTATTATCCTCTGTGTGCACAATTACCATCACTTCTTTTACCCTTTAAATAAAAGAATCTAAAATTAAATATTCAATCAAGTAATTAGAGTGAGTGTTTGTTACTGATTAATATTCATCATTGTCATTATATAAGACACAAAGAGACCTCAAACTATCAAAGCAGATAGTATCATTTAATTTATCGCATTCTATATAAGATGTTTCACTTAATTCTTTGCAGTTATGATCTACTCCTTTCCCAATAAATTAAGAGGTGTAAGCTATGCATTTGCTTTAGTAAATGCAGTATCTTATTTAATAAAATTTAGTTTAATTAAAATCCCATATCTTTTTATCAAATTTATTTGTTTCTATCAGTTTTAAAAATAAATTTACCCAGTAAGACATAAGATAATAGATGCAGAAGATACCTCATTTATTTTAAGACACTAGTGATTGTAAGAACTAATTCCAAAGAATTATGTTCCAGTTATTAGAATGATTTTTCCTTCACTTGTTTAACAATAATTAGTATTTAAATTGGTTAACCCTATTTAAATATAATTAAGAATTAAAATTTATTTAAGAATTTAAAAATATTTTCTATCTAAATTAATTTACCTCCCACCTGACCATTTGTTGTTATATACTAATTTTTCTCTGCACAATAAGAGTTTTCGTTTATGTATCCTAGAAATTCTCTACTATTGGTATATTATGTGCAATATTCCTAGCTTCTCTTTGCCTTACATATGGTTTTTGGGGAGGAGTAACATCCTTCTATTAATTATTGAGCTTTTTCATTTAAATACATGCAAACGTTTGTTGTAGGATCTCTTCCAATATAAGTGGAACTCAATGACACGCATACTTAGCTAGAATAAAAACACTATGAGCTGGTAATCTACCAACATTTAGCTGATGATTTACAGAGGCTTGTTTAAGAATAAGAATATTAGTCTAGGATTTTAATTATAATAATTCCAAAAAATATAAGCTAGAAAACAAATTAATTTTTTAGCCAAGATCACTTAAATTTAATATGTATTTACTTATTAACACATTAGTCAATAACTTGACCACTACCTGTGCCATCATAATTTATATCTATGCATTAATATCCAACGTTTACTCTTCCAACCCATGAGTTTACATTTAATTTTGTTATAACACTACCTGATACACAGTAACCTGAAACTACATAATCAACTAGTTTAATAAAATTCATTAATTTAATAAATAGAATTTTATAGTATTTGTTAAAAAGTACTTATTGGTTAAGGAGTCATTGGAGTATCTGGTAATATACATTCTCCATTTGTTGTAACCCCAACATAACTAGGAGAAGAATTTATTGAAATGCATTATCCATTAGATATTATTTTACATTAAACACTATTTATAGATCCACACGAATTAGTAGATAAACTTCTGGATTGTTTAAATGAAGGAAAAGTACATGAAAAATAAATATCACGCTAAATATATAATTCCTTTATCCTTTTACAATATCCATCTGAATCTCTACAAAGCTATATCTTTTATTTAGAAAAATCTAATTGAATACAAATCTTTTATTCTTTATCATAGCAAATATCATTCTATTAAAAGCACCTAAAATTTAAAAATAATTATGGAATTTTTATAAAAATCCAATTTTATTTACTCGCTTGCTTCAGCTTCATCTAAATTGAGGCAATTATTTATTGAATCTTTTGCGAGAGAATTACTATTACTTCCAAATTTAATACAGCTTGTGGATATGATTGATTAATTATCTTAATCAAATATTTTCCACAAGCAATATTAAGGGGCACAATTAATAGAAAATTAAGGTAAAAACTATTCATTTTCTTTGATACAAAAAGCTTCACTAGTTATAGCCTAATAATCGAGCAAAGTTACAGGTAATTAAAAAGGGAAAGATTAAAATGTGATTCCAGAATTATTTTGTCTATAGCTGCTGGCTAATAATATTTTATTTTATTTGTTAAATTTCAGAAATCCATGTTCACAAATTTATTATCCTATTTAAATATAATATTGACTAATTAACTATCACAAGCAAGAAATTAGTACTTACTTTTCTTAATTATACTTTCCCTTTCATCTTCTTATAAAATAATACACTCTCCTTCAAGTCTCTTTCCCTAAATTATAAATGATGTATGGCCAATTGTTTTTAAAATTATTTATGAATTAAAATTACAATTATATCTGGGTTATCTATCATTTTGATGCAACTATAATCACTCATCCTACACTCTCTAAATGTTTAATAATATCAATTCATTATATTACTCAAAATATTTTAATTTCTATTTACTTTTATGAAATTAACTATATTCTCCAAAATTAACCAAATCCTTTCAAGCAATATTGCTATTTAACGAACATTAACTCTTCGTTTATTTTTAATAAATAATTGAGTAAATATTTAGAAATTAATAATGATTTTACAATCTAAATCTCTTATATCTTAATTGTTAGAGATGCATAGTTGCGTGTATTTTTGTATAGCAATGAATTCAATTTAATTTTTTAATATTATGCAAGATTTTTAGTCAGGACTGATACAGACTTAAAATTAAGAGTCCGAATAACAATAATCTATATCTTCATTGGATTAAAATCTATTAAATTGTAAGCAATTATGGTTGTTAATTATTCTTCCTATATAATTATCGGACCTCATTTTTACACATTAATCTTACTCCTCATCCCAACATTCATCTTTTCTGTTGCAAACTTTACATTATACAAGAAAAATTAAATAGATGAACTAAATCAGTGTTAAAGCTCTTTTCCTCATTTTTTTAATTTTATTTAGATCTTTTGCATATAAAATACTTTTAAATTAAGCTCAGCCAATAATTCTTAAAAAAAGAGCATCAATTATAAGCTCTCCTTTTTAAT
This sequence comes from Tetrahymena borealis, assembly GCA_000260095.1. Lineage (NCBI taxonomy): Eukaryota > Ciliophora > Oligohymenophorea > Hymenostomatida > Tetrahymenidae > Tetrahymena > Tetrahymena borealis. The sequence continues at coordinate 58,296 of JH651274.1, read as the reverse complement.
ACCCACCTAACTAATTTTAGATAATTTTTCAAAGTGAGTCTTTATCATAAATTTTTTGAATGAATCATTTTATTAAGAAAAAATTTTCTTTGTATATTAAAATCGGTAGATATTAATAAAATAATTTGTCATTATTTAACTTGAAAGAAATAAATATTAAAGTCTATTTCTTACCTTCTAACAAGTTCACCATCCCAAATGCAATATATAATGAATTAAGTAAATTATTAGAGTTTAAATATGTCTTATTTCATGAGACTAAGAATCAACTAAAATGTAATTCTCTCTGCCTGCTTTTCAGTTTTTAGCTAAACTATAAAATTTTCTAATTTATAACTGAGGAAGATATTTTATTAGTAGAATAGTTTACTTGTTAAATCCCAGTAATAATAGACTTAAAATATAAATTAATATAAATATTTGTAAACCTTCACTGTTATTATGAATTGGAAATGTAAGCAATTTTGTTAATTTTGAAGCTTAAATTATCTATGAAGATTAATTAATTTAATACTTTCTTTCTAGAACTAATGAATAATATTAAATAATTATTAAAAATGCAAAAAGTAATAACATTTAATTCATTTTATAAGCTATGTTATAAGGATTTTTTGATTGTTAAAACATTTACATACAATTATTTCTTAAGAATGAATAAAATCAGTATATATGTAGTAAAATATTATTGAAAACAATAAATTAATTAATATTATTATATTTTTATAAATTATTCATTTATTGGTGCCAATATTTGGAAGTTATTATTAGTTTTGTTACATACTTATCTAAATTATTTATTCCTTGATTTACTATTTTTCTAGATTTAATTAATGATTTACAAGATAATAATACTTAATATAATTCTAATTTAGCTATTGTTTCTCATAAATGATTTAACTTTTTATAAATAACTTTGAACTTTCTATTTGCTATTTTAGCTAGCTCCAATACATTAAAGATTTTCTATGCTTATTGTAGGATGAAATTAATAAGCTTTAGATACAAGATACTTTGCTAAGAAGACTGTTAAATATACACTTTAATAGGTAATTTGAATTTCTATAATATTGTTTTAAATAATTCTTCAATAATAAATATATTATTAAAATTACAATTGCTATAATAATACATCTACTAATATTTTCTCCTATTATATTATTCGAATTAGCAATAATAATATATTGAGATGATATCAAAGTAATTAAACAGGAAATCTAAAAATCTAATCTATTTAGAACACTCTCTTCAAATGGTTTACCTAAATATAAAAAGTAAAAAATTATTTTAATAAATAAAGAAAATTATATCATTTACATTAATAGGTTAGGAATGCATAGATAATGGTGATTAAGCAAGTCATAATGGATTTAAAGTTGTTATTATCATAAATAAAATTTGCAATTAATATCAAACACAGTTTTTAGAGAATTATTATTAAATCCCAGTAAAATAACTCATGCTTGTAATCTCTATAAAAGAAGCCAAAGTATTTGTTTAGTAAATAATTAGATAAAAAGTATCTTTTAAAGTAGAGGGTAACCATAACAGAGATAATAGGTAAAAGAAATAATAGAATTCCAAGTATAATGATAAAAAATTCTTAATTAAATAAATCCTGCTGACACTCCTAGCTCAAATAATCGCTTATATAGAATTTATCATTGTATTATCTGCATGTTAACTATTTTTATCAAATTTTAATATTTTAAAAAAATTTCGAATTATTAAAAAAATAGAATTTACTATTCCTATACAAATCTTGAAGAAAAAGGTTGCATAATATGAACTGAGAATCAAGAAGCAACTTAAAATTGGTTAAATACTTGGCTATCTTCTATAAATAAATAGTCTTATTAAATAAAACACTATACATCCAGATAAAATAAAGATGTAAGCAATTAGGTAAAAGAAAATCCTTTGAAGTTATAACCTAATACTAGGAAAGACTGAATTCAAGTAGCAAGAAATTTCATTCATTGGAATGATATAGGGAAATTATAAGAAGTTTATTATATACATTATCCCTTGATCTAAATTTACTATATTAAGGATTTGTAATATTATTTGAATATAATTAAAAATATTCTTGAAAAATATTGTTGAATTCTATTAATTGTTTGGTAGAACCTGTGAAGATAACAATTTTACTGACCTAACCATGATGAAAGTTTTAAATTCCTCTAATAGTTTATGTGAATAGTAGTAGAGTATAGCTGTTTAAATTAAACCTACACCTATTGCAATAATAATGCTTTTATGATGATCTCCATTGCACCTAATTATAAGTTAGAATAAATATTATTAAATAAAATTCTTTTTAATTTTACTCTATGCAGCTATTTGAGATAGATTTATAATACTTCATATTCCAATATTCCCCATTGTAATCACAATCATCGCATAAAACTCCAACATATCCTAATTTTAATTTAATTTAGTATTAATGGAATATTAATTATTATTATTATTTACCTCTATTGCAGTAATAATTAAAGTCTGATTTATTAACTTTATAAATATTTAACTCTATAGAAATAGGATTATTCTCTCCAATACACTTTTCAAAATCTGTATTGCATTAAAATATTTAGCTCGAATTTGAATTTTATTTCCAATATCCTTAAGGAAGGAATATATTATATCCTTTGCAAAAGGCTGTTGAAAGTGGGCAAGGAAGACAGGCTGAAGATTATGGATCCAAAGAATAAGTTCCTTCTTGGCATATCTTACATAAATCAAAACCACGTCTATTTACTTATGGTAAGGAACCTTTTTCACATACTTTCCTCATATTAATTTCTATGAGTTTATAATAATCAGTGTTGTAACTCAAATCACCTGTATCTTAATTAAATATGGGGATTTTAATGCTATCACAAAATACTTTTATAGTTATTTTTTATCCAAAATAGCCATGAACTTCAACGAAACGAGTAAAATTAAAAACTCCACTGTTTTGTTAAATAGTTTCTGTAGAAATATAACCATTGCCATGTATAATTTAGAATGTTAGCTTAACTTAATGATCAAATTCTAAATATTTCTCCTAGTTATCATTTATTAAATAGATTAAAACCTCATCCTAATTTATATTAATAATAAAACAAAATTAAAATTTTAAAATCATTTTATAAATATTTACTTATAAGGTTCCACTAAAATGATTATAAATAGCAAATAGCATTTAGGAATTAGAACTAACATATTTCATTTAATTTACAAAAGCTATCATTTTAGTAGGTGAAGAATAAAGGTTTTTATTTATTATAGATGCTTAGTTGTCTTTAAATGTATTTGTAGTGAGACTTCTTATAGAATCTCCTTATTCAGAATATATTGCACCTCCTTTCTGAGCCTAATTTTCTTAGTATATTGTATAAATTGAATTAAGAGGATAAGATATAATTGGATAATCACTATAAATGGCACCACCATATATTTTTGCTAAGTTTCCAACAAAAGAAGACTAATTTATTATTATTGGAATTTGTTTTAGGTATAGTGCACCTCCATTACTATTTGAAGAGTTTTCTTAAAATAAAGATTAATCTATAATTGCATAGGGTTCGGTGTAGAAAGATAGAGGAATGATGAGTTCATATGAAGGAACTAATAATCTAGATTTAATATAAGGATTAATTATCTCATTTTCGTAAGATAAATAAAGTGCTCCTGCTAAGTGAGCATTATTGTTGATAAATTAAGTAAAATTCAATAAGAATATTGGTGAATTAATCTATACATTTCCTTTGGAACACATTTAACATTTATTGTTAATAAATTTTGAATAAGTTATTGATACTTTTTCTGCTTGAATAAACATTAAGTTTATATTATCATCTATTAGGCTTTACTTGTTATCATAGTATTCGTAATAATGATTATTATTCTAAAGAGATATAGATTGAAGGTTTACTTGCTCAATCGATCTTAAAGACATTAATGATTGATCATAAATACTATTTTCGAAAGTCGTTAAGAAGCATTCAAACTTTTTTAAGTTATTTAGTTCAAGTAAGTTTTAAAAAATAAATAAACCATAGTTAGTAGAGGTAATTTTATAAGCAAAATCATATTGTACTGTTAGATTAGATTCTAATAAATCAAATTATTATATACTTTAAATTTATATAACTGAAGAGACTAGGTTTTAATATTGAGGTTAATTCGCTAAAATATTTTTTAAAAATTTCATACTTGGTAATAGATTTGTAAATCTATTTTATAAAATTATATTTCTAAATTATATTTTAGTCTGATCAATAGCATTACCTTAAGCATAAAATAAACTACCCTAAAGACCAATATTGTTATTAAATGAACTATCTAAAATAATCACAGAGGAGGGATGAATAAAGGGTGTTAAGACAAAAATACTTCCACCTCTGAATGTAGAATAATTATTAATAAATTCAGTTTCTCTAATTATCACATCAAAGCCTAAAGATTCAGCTCCTTCAAAATAAATAGCACCCCCATAAGTTTCAAAAGTATCATAGCTATACGAGAAATTATTTGAAAATTAAGATTTCTGTATATCAGCATAACCTAATTATAATATTTTCCAAAAGACTGCTCCACCCTAATAAGCTAATCCATTGACAAATATACTTCTATAAATTTAAATCTTTATGCATTAAATATAAGCTAAGCCTCCTTATTTTGAGTTTTTTATTTGAGGAGTTTCTATAATATTAAACTCTTTGTTTCTGATTGTGCAGTCATTCATTATTACTTAATTTGCCTTTATTTTAATAGTTGGTATTTCTACAAATGGATTTAGCTAGGTCAATCTTAAATTTAGTAATTCTACTGTACTTATTTGCGCCTCTACATACAGAAATAAACTAACTTTATTCAATAAATTCTAATATTTTTATTACAAATGTATGTTAAAAAATATAATTAAATTAGTTAAAATATTTATTTTAAATAAAAAAATTACCAAACTTATTGAACTTTAGAAATCTCCTTCCTCTAATTAGATATTAGAAATACTAATCTAAGAATCTTAATTTGATTCAATTTAAATAAACGAAATAGAGTAAACTTATGCAGAAGCCAATAAATTGATGTTTTTTAAAACAAAATTATTTATTGTAGCTTTTGCTTGATATACCTATTTCAGTAATTAGGAGAATTTTACATAGATAGGAATTTAATAACATAGTATTTGATTAATCTATAAATCACTTATTAAAACGTCACTATAAACTTGATCTATTGTTATGATACTAGCTGAGGTACTTTATTGTTGATTAGTTTATTTAAATTAGAGGTGAGTTATGCTAATGCTAACAACTTATTTTACTAAGATAAAAGATAGATATTTATTATCTGAGAGAATAACATCTGAAATAACTACTTATTGTACTTATGATAGTAAAATAAAGTTATTCCTTAATAGCGGATCAATTACATAATTATCTTAGAAGGAGATACTTAATATTTTTATTTGATCAATATTCTATACGTTATTAGTAAATAAGATGCTTTCTTATCCATTCATTTAGTTTTTTGAAAAATCTATATTTGATAAATTTCCTTAATTATTAAAAAGTAAACTTTAATACTAATAAGCTTCAATTAGTAAAAATATTCTATAATTATTAATCTTGTTGCTTAGTATTTTTATATTATTAGCTCCAATAATATTTGACATTATTAAATAAGAATGATCTTACTCTTATGATAGAGTGCAATCTAATATCTAAATATCTTCTAAAACTAAATTATTTAGAGAATTATCATTTAAAATTTAAGATTTTTCAGTAATTGAACATCTTTAAATTTAAAGTTATTTAAATGAAATATTTTTAGTCCTATCTTAATAATTGGCGCTATCTAAAATAAACAGTTAAGTATTTTGGAAAGAAGAATTAATTATATTAAGCTATTCGGCTATGATTGTTGTATAGTCTGATTTAAACTAGATTATTCTTGAGTCAGATAACTGAACCTAATTTGTTTGTGTAATAAATTATTTAATATAATTATTATAGATGTAGAATTTATATTTATATATTTACTTGATCGAACGTACAATTTTTAAGGTTCAGTGTTATGTTTTATCTCTAGACTATGTAATTATCTACACTGATTAAAGATTTATCACCAGAAATAATAATTTTTTTAAACAAAATGTCTTTTAAAGTTATGTGGGAAGTATCGAGTTTAGAAAAAACTAGTTCAAACCTATTTGCAACAGTACCTTATTATTAAATTTGTTATTCAAAACTTACAGATTCCATTGAGACAGTTGTTAAATTTTGATTAAAAATATTAATTCCAAAATAATTATAATTTTATGATTAAATAAAACTAATTCCATCAATATTGATAGTATTAAAGCCTTTTATGTTTAAAATCGAATTTTAGTTAACTGAAAATTGTTTGTTTAAGAAAAAGTTTTCTGAAGTTATATTCAATTTGATCATTTCTACTGACTTAATTTGATCTCCTATTTAAGTAACTATTTCAAAATTATTTATTTGATCACAAATATCACCTACAAAGAGTATGTCAACATCTATTTATCTTACTTGTAATTCATTATAATAAACTACAACTCGATCATACTAAAACTCATTTAAGATAATTTTATCAATATTTATCTCAGAAAGTCTATTAAAATTTAATGGACTGGATTACGATCCTTCTCCAATAGGATGCTATAAATCCTTACAGGTTGCATATATTAATCTATTTTTCTCATAATGACATCCTTAATTTGCTTTATTACATAAATAGCACTTTCTCCTAGATTTATCATAATTTATCCAGTAATTACTAATTTGTGATGATGCTTGATTTATCTAAGTTTTACATGAAGAGCATTCGCTTTCATATAGGTACAAAGGATCTTCTTCTATTTTCTTTAAATTAACACATGAATCGCACCTTAATTTTATTTTAATTAAAGAAAAAAAATATATTTTAATTCTTAAATAATATTTTTCAAAACTAGAATAATTAATTTTTTTTACATCAAAGGACATAATTAACATCCTAATCCATCTGAAGTAAATCTCACTAATTCTGCTATATCAGGTAAATATCTTACATTATAATATAATTAAGCCATCCAATAAGTTTAATCAATAATGAGATTTTATAATCTAGTATAATCACATTAAACACATCTTACTTATTGGTTGATTAAGACACATTTTGAACAATAATCTCCACAAATTAATTAAATGCAAATTTATTCTTAAAAATCATAATAATAACCTTCTTTACAAGAAGTGCATATTAATTTATAATCTACTCCCTCCTTGTAATTTAAACGGTCTTGAAAAGGGACTTATCTTAAGCTATCTAATAGATATGAGGTATAATTATAAAATTTAGATCCTAAGTTAATGTATTTATAATATTAAGCATTTAATATCAGTTTTTTATAGAAATATAATTTACCTTCGTAGCATGTTGCACATCCTGTTGGACACTAAATACATCCATTAATTGAGGGGATATGATATTAATCCTAGCATTCAATACATTAAAATACTTACATATCCTTACCATTGTATGTACTTAAGTAGGAATAGCAAGAAGAACAATGGTATACCTATTTTAGTTAAAATAATTATTTATTGAATATTATTTTAAATTTTAAAATACCTATTAATAACATAAATCTGATAAGCAGTTTGGTTATTACTTTACTGCATTTAAAACTAAATTAAAGTCGCATTCTTTGCAATAGCTATTAACACCTGTATATTCTTAACATTATTTGCATTTTTATTCTTTTGAAGTTGTTTTGCACCCATTATCACATTTATCTCTATTTTTTGAAACAGTGTATCCAATTTTGCATTTAATGCATATTTACTTAAATGATGTTATTTAATTAATTAAATAATATATTGGGTAAGTATTTAGTTCTATAGAATTATTTAGAATATATGAACCTTGAACACAGTTATTTATTACTGGGACACAATCCTCGCCTGTTAAAAAAATAATTTAATATTTTCAACTTGTTAAATGAATAATATTAACCTTTTCCATCAGGCGTATAATTTGGTTAGCAGATTCTGCACATTTTAATTGCATTTAAGGAAGCAAAATCCGATAAGCCCCAAGGAGTTAAATATTTAACCTAAAAATTTACAGTCTAAAATTAATTCTCTTTATTTAATTAAAATTAATGATTTTTGTATAAAAGTTGAATAAATTTACAATAATGGCATTGATAACAATATTAACCACAGGAATCGCATCCTAATAGATCATATTAAACTAGATATCCTTATGAACACTCTTAGCATATTAGAATCCAATTTTTATTTTTATATTCATCACTTTCTAATTACTGTTGAGTGAATGTATTTTTTGGCATTGCAACGCCCACTTCAAAAATAGCATATTAGCAAACTAAACAATTAGCAGGACATTTAACACATATTTAAGAGTCTAGAATATATCCTAAATCACATTATTAGCATACATTTGTACTGCCTTGTTAAATGCATGATTTACAATTAGCAGCACCTTTAAATAAATTAATATTAAAAATAAATATATTTAGTAAGGTAGCACAATTGCTTACATGGTACGGTTGTGATATTAACTGAAATTGTACTACCACTTTGTTAAACTGCATAATTTTTAGTATATTCTTCTACTCTATATTCTCTTAAATAGCCATCATAATTAACCAAATAATTTCTACATGATTTATAATTTTAATCCTATATCCTATTTAATGTATAAAATAATTTAACTTAATTTTTATCTGTAAATAATGTTACCAAAGATCTATTTCTGAGGAGCAATCTAAGCAAACATTTGTTGTATCTTGTAGTTAATTAGGTAACTCTTTTTAAGAGGTAAAATTAATCTATGGACATTAAACGCATAGTTATTTATTAGATATAGCATCTAAATAAAGAAAATATCCTTAAATGCATTATGTACAATCACTACTAGAATTGCAAGAAAAACACCTATAATAAATTTTAAAATATTTATTATTAGAGATTGTTAATATTAAAAGCTTACCCAAGAGGACATTTTAGAGAGGAATCAGTTTAACAAAAATCTTAATCATAGCAATCATCTTCCACATATTTCAAATTCATACCTAATAATTTTTGTCCACTTTATTATGAAAAAGCTTGTATTTCTTTTTAAGAATAGCATTTTTAAACTCCGGGGTTACTGTAATAAGTAGGACATTCTAAACATTATTTATTAGTGTCATTAACATTCAAACAAAACCCACTTATACTTGCACAAATATCATACGTATATGCATCTGAATTAATCTATACTACCTAACATATTCCGTCTTCCCTTTATCTGACTGCACATGTTTTATCAGTTAAATACTGATATAAATTTATGCCATTTATACATTTACTTTCACTTTCAAATCTACAATAATTCTCTGGACATGTTTTACACTATCCTGATGATAAATTTATACAAGAACCTTATATATAAATTAAAAATATAGATTTTAAATACTTTTTCCAAAATAAAAATAAATACCCGTAGAATCAGCACAGTAAATTAATGTAGGTTAGATGAGATTAGTACACATAGAGGTAGATGTATTAAAACATTAAGTAATATCACATTATTTGCACGAAAGTCCTGATGCACATTAATAATTATCACCTATACACTGCCCATTTGCTAAATCTAATAGCTAGCATTTTGTGTCAGCGTTTAAACAATATTTCTTCTCTGCACATTATACCTTCAAATAATTAATTAATTTATTAGCTTGTTTTGATTAAAATTTTTAATAAAATCTTACTGAATTAGCAACTAATTCCTACAGGCAATTCTATGTAGTTTGTTCTACTCCTTTAATTATTAAAATCATTTAAAATCTATTGATTGTAGAAAAATTATACCTATAGCATCGCTATCAAAAAATGTAACAGAAGTACAATATTTAAAAGTACTTTTAGAAGATTATTTCTTTAAACAGAAGCTATTTTTAAAAAATAATAAAAAAATTTTATAAAATAAGAATGAATTATTTAAAATTACCCATTTGGGTAGCATTAGACCGCTCCAAACTTACCTACTTAACCTTCTAAGAGACAATTATAAGTATTTTTCTCTACTCCTACATATTAAGTAGATAATTTGAAGCATTTAGAATTCAAAATACAATATCCTGATGCACATACTTAAGCTGTAGAAGTGTTATCAAGCAAGCAAGTATGATTATAAATATCTCTCCCTATTAAATTATCTTAGCCATTAGTTATCTACATACACTTACTACTATCATTAAGATTAATACAATATAAACCTGATACACATCCAATACTATTGGCTGTTAGTTAATAAGTTAAATTATTTAAAAGTAAATTCATCTCATTTAAATATACGTGTATTCAAAGCCTAACAATTCTCATTTAAATTTTTAGCTTAGAAGATAGTTTAAGATGGAAAGGTTTAATTTGTTAAACCAAGTTCTACACAAGAATATCCGTCTGCTCTATTAATATTAATTATTTTCATTTTAAAATTGAATAGATTACTTACTGTTGAATTTAATTTACCCTAAATCTAAAATACAATATGTTAAGCCATAACATCTTAGAATTCCTATTTTTAAAAAGAATTTTTAAAAAATATTTGGTTTAAATAAAATAATAATATCTAAATTACTTGATGTTGAAATTTCATCTTTTAATAAGCATTATTAAGAATCATTTACTCCTACAATAAGTTATCCATAATTAGTATTAATGCCTAATAGTTTGCAATATTAGGTGCCTATCTTTTGATCACTATAGATACATGTACTATCAACACACTCTTCTATTTAAGAACCAGTAATACTTGCAGTCTAATAAGAAAGACAAAATCCTTCTCCAGATTGTCTTGCATAAGTATTTTTGCTTTCTACTGTAGATAGTGCTAAACAGACATTATTTATTTAATCTAAGCAATACTATCCTTTTATACACCTTCAAATTTAAGTAAAGTTATTATACAATTAAAATAGGAGTAATAAAGTAAATTTTATTTTGCTTATGCTTACCTAACAGCAGTTGCTACATTTAATTATAAGCAAAGACCATCTTAATCCAAACCAATTCTGTCGTTTACTATAGAAAGAGGAACACAAGCTTAAGTTGTGTTTCCAGAACCATTAATTTTGCAGTGTTCTGTAGCACAAAACTTCAAATCTTAATGATAATAATAAATTTTTTAAGTAAAAGATGATAAAAGGTATAATTACCTGAATAAAATAATCCTCTTTATGCACAATACCCATCACTTCTTTTGCCCTTCAAATAAAAAAATAATACTAATTTTAAAACTAGTATACTAGTAATTAATATATTACTGATTGAAGTGAATCCTTATCATTATATAGTACGCATAGAGATTTATAACTATCAAAGCAGATAATATCATTTTACAGATCGCATTCAATGAAAGAGGAGCCTGTTATTTGCATGCAATTATGATTTGCATCCTTTCCTATGTAATCTGTTGTATATGCAGTACATTTATTCTAGAAAATGCAGTAGCTTTATATATGAAAATTTAGATTATTTTAGTTTTTCCCAATAAAAAATTACCCAGGGATACATGAAGCAATAGGTGCAGAAGATACTTCATCTTATTCTAGACATTAATACCTAACCGAGCTAATTCCAACAAAATACGATTCACTAATTAATTTGATTAACCCTGCACTTGTTTAACAATAATTCGCCATTAGATTGGTTACATCTATTTAAGCATAATAAATTTAATTATTAAAATCTATCTAAAATTTTCTATTAAAAAATAATTACCTCCCATCTGACTATTTGTTGTTACATACTAATCTTTTTCTACGCAATATGAAGTATCATTTATGTACCCAAGTAATTGACTACTATTAGTATAAATAGTGCAGTATTCCTGACTTCTTTTTACCTTACATATCGTTTATGGTGAAGCCCAGCATCCTTCTATATTTGATGGTGCTTTTTAATTTAAACTCAAACATTTTTAATTACTAGGATCTCTCCCAACATATGTAGTATCCATAGATACGCATCCTTGACTACTTACAAAACACTCCGAATTTGTAATGTACTTACAATAAGATGATGATTTACAAACACTATTTTTTAAAATAATAAAATTAAAATTAAAGTATTTATTTCTATTCTCTTTTTAAAAATTTTATAGTTTTTAAAATGAGTTTAATTATATACCCATCAACACATTAATCTATATTATTAGAATTATAACTAGCATCTATGCATTAATACCCCGATGACACTCTTCCAGTCCATTAATTAAAACTAATTGCAGTAATAACTCCATTGTTTACACAATATCCTGGAACAACATAATCAACTAATAATAAAAATTATATTTTTTAAAAAATGTTGAAAGATTATTGTCACTCTTATTAAGTTAATATTTTGTAATATTTATTAAAGAATTACTAGTTGGTTAAGGAGATATTGAAGGATCAACTTAACCTGCTAATTAAGAGTTAGGTTAAAGACAATCTCCATTAGTAGAAACCCCCATATACGTAGATGAAGAATTTACAAGTATACAAACTCCAGTTGAGAAAATTTTACACTAAACATTGTTCAAAGTACCACAAGAATTTTGAGATCCACTCAATAAAAATCTGGGTAATTAGTTCTAGATATAAATACACTTAAAGTAAAAATCACGCTAAATTTAAGATTGATTTATTTCTTGACAATAACCTTCTGAAGTTCTACATAGTAAAATCTTTTCATTAGAAAAGTCTAATTTTACACAAGATTTTGTTACCTAATCGAAGCAAATATCATATTATTAGTAGCACCTAAATAATAAAACTTAGTTTCTAGTTAATATTTAAGAAAAATTAAATTACTCATTTGCATTTTATTCATCTAATTTCAAACAATTATTTTATGAATCTCTTGAGAGGGAATTAATATCTCTTCCAAACTTTTTGCAAGAAATAGATATAATTCTATTATTCTCTTCATCGCTTATTTACTACAAACAGTAATTTCTTCTGCATTCCAAAGATACTTAAGGAGAGTATTATTCATTTTCTAAAGTACAAAATGTTTTGTTTATAATACCCTAAGATAAAATAAATTAGAGATAACTAAAATAATAAATATAGAAAATTTAATTTACAGTTATATGTGAACTTTTATTATTGATACATTACAATTTATTATTATTAGATTGTAATTAGAGACATCCTTCTTCACAAATTTCAAATCCTTGGGTAAATTAATTTAATTTACTGTTAGTAATATTGAAAATAATTTACGAATCTGTAATTGATTTTTCCTTTCATCTACTTTTTGAATAATACAATCTCCATTAAACTTTTTCCCCTTTAATTAAAATAATGACAGGTTATACATAATATCAATGTATTTTATATCTTAATCTAATAATACAATTATATCCGGGTTTTCTGCCATAAGAACACAGCTATAATCACTCATCCTACATTATCTATTTGTTAGTAAATACAATTTTATTTTATTTCCTATATTCTATTGTATGTATTCATTGATTAATATATTTACTTTTAAGAGATTTTCAACATTTTTCTTATAGTACCAAATCTTTTTAAGCAATAATATTCTTAAATAAACCTTATCTCTTTATTTTTATTTATAAAGGAATGAGTATATATTTTTAAAATATAGCTTAGACTTTACCATCTATATCTCTTAAATGCGAATCTTTAGAAAGGCATAGCTGTGTATATCTTTATATAGCCAAATATTATTTTTAATTTTTTAAAATAATGCAGGATTTTCGATCTGGACTAATGCAAACTTAAGTAGAAGAATCTGAATAACAGTAATCAATGACTTAGCTAGATATAAAACTATTAGCATTGAAACACTTATGACTGCCATTTATTCTTCCTATATAGTTATTTAAATTCATCTGCACACATTAGCCCAGTTACTCATCCCAACATTCTTCTATTTTGTCACAGATTTTGCTTTTGGCTACTGAAATAATATAGATGACTTAAATCACTATAAAAATTTTAGTCTTCATTCTAATTTTATTTCTTTAGCTCTTGTGTCTATAATTTAATTATTAATTAAACTTTTACTCCAAAAATCATCAACCATGAAAGAAAAACATTACTTTTTAATATTACAAAAATACAAATTTTTACATTTTTTTATTCCACAATTAGATCTTTATTAAATTGGATACCAACCAATATAAAACCTGATTTTTTGGTTAAAATTTACCACTAATTAGCAAAAAAAATTCTAACCATCAATGAATGTATTGATCGTTTAACTATTAAATTAAATATTGTATATTTGATTCATTTCTATAACTTTTCAAAAAGACTTACTTATCTTTAATAAATCTTTGATTATTTTCAATAAATTTGCATCCCATATAACCTAATTAATTAATATATTTTTTTATGTTATTTCTAAAAAAATAGAAATCTTTATTATTCTTGATATTTTTTTGCATGCAAAATTAAGCTCAGTTTATTTTAGGTAATAAATTAACTAATAATTTCATCGGATTGATTACTAATAGTTATGTTAAGAAAAGTTGATTTAAGAAATAATACATATGAGGATAAAATTGAAATAATATTAATTAATTTCTATTTTATATTATATAAAATAGAAATTTAAATAAACTTTAGTAAGATTGATTATATATAATCAAGTTTAAATTAATTTATTAATCATTATTTTATCATATCTACTATTTTATTTAGAATTTAATAAAATTAAAAGTCTTTATTATTTTTAAAACATCATAAGTTATGTAAACAAAATATGATAAGAATAGATTAATTAGTATTTTAACACCAAGGTAACAGGATATATATATTTTATCCCTTTATGCATATACAGGATAGAACAGAAAATTCAAGAGGTTAAATATCCCTTTAAGTACCTATATTTAGTTTAAAATGATAGAATTTATAAATATATTTTAAAGATATTGTAGTAAGGTTAGCAAAGATTTAATAGATATAGAATGATGGTATTTTTTTTTAATAAATATTTTAAAGTTTTTAAATTCTGATATTATTTTTTTTAAATTGAAGACTATATTCTTAAAATACTCAAAAAATGAAGGGATTGATAAATGAAAGTTAATAATAGCTTAAATTAATAATATAATGGTGAATTTTATATTTATTTCTATTTCTAGATTATATAAACTATTTTAACAAAATATTTTATAAAATCAATAAATTAGTTAAGTTAATAACAAATAAATCCAGTTTTAAAATAGATTTTTATGATCTAATTAATATTGATAAATGTTTTAGTTTAGACTAATTAATTGAAATATTTTGTTTGATATAAAGATATTTTAATAAATAATATATAATGATTATTAATTTATTATTCTTATTATCTGACTTTATCTATATTATTAATTAATTTAGTTATAATAATTATATTAAACTAGAAACTAACTTTGTTTAAATTTAATTTTAAGACCACTTTATTACAATCAAAAGTCAATAATTAATTAATTAGTATAGATATTTTAAAAATTATAAGAATATAATAAATAGAGGAGTTAGTTTAAAAAAATAACTTAACTTAAAAAATTGTAATTTATTATACAAAATGATATTTCAGAGAATATTATAATAATATATTGTTTATTCAATCTCTAACAAAATTTTGTACTTTAAAAAAGAGAATGATTTAAGTCTAAAATAATTTAATTCATAATTTAAAAATAAAATCCTAAAATTAATTACAAAAATGAAAACATTTTGCTTATTAGCAATTATTACTCTATCATCTCTTTTTACTATTGCTTCCTCTTAAGGATGCTTCAAATAAGTGCAGAACTATTGGAGTAATACTTTGATTTCAGACACCAGTTACTAAACTCTAGAATAGGCAAAATAATCTTGCTTGCTTTAACCAGGTTGCTAGAGTATTTCTTATATGCAATTAGACAACTTCAATAAAGTTTATTAGCTTAGAGGATATCCATTACAGTAAAAGAACGATTAATGTCTCTAAACTTTCTTAAGAACAGACTGTTTATTGAATAATCTTTTAACTAATTAAGGTAGCTTTACTGGTATTCCTAACTTAATTAATAATGTTATAAGCACTTAGAATAACCTTAGTAACACAGGATCAAATTCAAATTCAATTTGCTCTTTTAATAGAAGGTTAAACTAGAGATATGCTTAAATAGTTGAACTAAGTAAAGCCTATAGAACTTAAATAGAAGCAGAAACTGCCTGTAAAATCAATCCAATATGTGATGGCATTATGAAAATCAATACTTAAGGTTAATAACTTTATGATTCTTTGCAATCAAAATGTAGTTATCTTTATTATCTTGGTAAAGGATAGCTTTAATAGGACTTCTCAGTTTAGAATAATGGAATTGAATGCTATCAAAAATAAAACTGTTAAATTTAGAAATAATGTTAATATCAATTAAAAATAAGCTCTTCATGTGCTGGTTGTGTTTAGAACTGTAGAGATTTTTCAACTCTAGAACAAGCTCAGGATGCATGTGATAGAGATTCTGATTGCTAAGCTATTACTTTTAGTGTAAAGGAAGCAGGCAGTACTGCTTCTGTTGGAGCAGCAGGTAACGGCTATGGGTATTAGTTAAGAGGAAGTAATCTTCCTATATAAACTGTTAGTATCTATGAAAACTCTTGGATTAAAACTGAATGTAATTTATCAAATTTATAGAATAATTAAATTGATTACTGTAAACCTACTTTGATTTCAGGTAGCTATTTCCCAGGTTGTATTGATGGCTGCAGAGATTATTAAACTTTAGATGAAGCTATTTAATAATGCGGGAAATTAACTTAATGTTAAGGTGTTACTCTATCTAGATCTTAGTTGGGAGGTTAATCATCAAATAATCCATTTAATCATGTTTTTGGATATTAACTAAGAATGGGCCCTGCTTTAATTAATTCTCATTAAGGTGAAAACTCTTGGTATAAGCCAAACTGCCTTTTCAATCAAAATTCTTAACTACAAAGCCTATCATTCTTTAATTTACAAAATCTATAATCTCAAAATTTTTAGTAGCAATAATAATCTGGATTTTAGCAAAATATTCAATCTAATGGTTTAGTGCAAAATAATAAAATGCCTTAATTTTCATAAAATAACTTTCAAAATAACGGATATCAATAAACTCAGTTTAATGGAGACTAAAGTGATTTTATTAAATAAACCTTTTAGTAAAATTTGAATTTCTAGCTTTAAAATCAGTAACAGTAGAATTTATCAAATTGCTTTAAATAATCAAATAATTTTGTATTTTCTAAAGATTCATTAGCTCAATCTTAAATTTATCACAGCTATTAAGATTCTGTATTAGCATGCTCTTAAGACTCATTATGTTAAGGTATTTAAGGAACAATTGACTAAACATAATTTAGATTAGCATATGGACATCCATTTTAATATGAAAGTGGAACATCCTTTATTAAAAATTGTAATGACCAATAATTATATCCTTATAACTATCCTACTTTCTTTTCGGAATGTAATCAATAAGGGTAGAAGCTAACTATTACAAGTGATTACAACTCTATTGATATGAGTATGTATAAAAGTGCTTATATTCCAAGTGGATATTAAATTTAATATTATCCAAATGAGAATTTCTAAGGATCAAAACAAATTATAAGCAATTCTGTCTAATGCAAATAGAATTTATTTTATTAGATTTAGAATAGTTTAAACATGATCTAAAATAATAGAGGAAGTATTAAATTAGTTAAAGTTATTTGACTTATTTACTTTTTTGTTATTGTTATGTGTTAGAGTTACTTACAATATTTAGAATAATTGTAAACTTTTTAATTCTTCTAAAATTAAATTTAAGTTGTTAATATACTATTTACTAGTTGTATGTAATATGCTAATTTAAAGATTCTTAAAAAATTTAAAGTGTTACTCATCTGTTTAAAAATAAATTCTTTTATTATAATAATGATTTTAATTTTAAGTAACTTTAGCTAAATCCTTCACTTTTTATCTCTGCTCCTATTTTACCTACTAGTAATTGCTGGTTTTTAAAAAGGTAATAAATTAAAAATTCTAACTTTAAATTATTCCAATTTGAGGTAGTTTTATTTTGTTATTTTGGTACTCTATTAATAAATATTGAGAAAGTTATTGAAAAAATAAGTATTAATTGGGAAACCAATAGTAATTGCTCACTGCGAGATTAAACTTGTATCAATCTTGCAAATAGCTAACTATTGAATTAAAACAAGATAATCTAAGTCAAAGTTCGAATTTTCGACACATGTTCTCTATTTCATATTCTCGACACGAGAACATAAGTATGAATTTTCGACACCTATTAGTAAGTGCTAAAATTTGGCACCTCTCATAAGCTAGAAATTTAGATACCAAAATTTTTTAATTTTTTTTAAAATTGAAAAAAAGGAGGGATCAGAGTTTATTCTTATTTAGATATATTTAGAAGCTTATATTTTTTAATTATAAAATCAAATAATAAATAATAAATTAATTAATATAAATTGAGTAAATATAATCAAAAAATGGAAGGCATAAATTAGTTTATAAATTTTAAGAAATTTTTACTTTAAATATAAAATTCAAAAATTGTGGTGTTACAATTTGTATTAATCAATATATATTCAAATTTGTATTTTACAATAATCAATAATAATATAGAAGTCCATTTACTTAAATTAATAATATATTTCTTTCTCATTTAATTATCTAACTTTCATTCGTTAATTCAATATTCACTATCAATTTTATATTTTAAAAAACCTTTAAATTAAATAAATAATATTTGATAATTCTTACAATAATTCTTTAACCACTAATCTTTTTATCCTGTCTATTTAAGGCTTTATAACTTATAAATTTTCTGATCTTATATTTTAAATATTTAAAAATCAGTTTAAATTAAAATATTACAATGGATACTAAAATTTAATAATGAATAAGCAAAGAAAATATCACAATATAAAATTTTATTCTAAATATAAAAATAGAAAATAATATAATAAAAAATTTTACGATAAAACAAGATTTAATGTAGTAAGTTATTAACAATTTCCTAAAGCAGATCCTAAACCACAAGCACCTTAGTCTCCAATGCTATTATCCCTATTATATTTAAAGAATTAAGTAAAAAATAGTAAAGCAGAGAGAATAAATTTGTGTTGAAAAGTTGAAGAAAATAAAATAAAAAAATTTTACAATAATCTAAGAGTTAATGTAGTAAGTTATTAGCAAATTCCTAAGGCAGACCCTAAACCACAAGCACCTTAGTCTCTAATGCTATTACTCCTATAATATTTTAAGGATTAAGTAAGAATATGGCATATCAGAGAGAATAAATTTGTGTTGAAAAGTAGAAGAAAATAATATAATATAAAATTTTACGATAAATTAAGAGTTAGTATAGTAAGTTATTAGCAATTTCCTAATGTAGACCCTAAACCACAAGCACCTTAGTCTCCAATGCTATTGTTCCTATTATATTTAAAGAGTTAAGTAAAAATATAGTATAGAAGAGAGAATAAATTTGTGTTGAAAAGCAGAAGAAAATAAAATAATATAAAATTTTACGATAAATCAAGAGTTAATTTAGTAAGTTTTTAGCAATTTCCTAATGTAGATACTAAACCACAAGCACCGTTTTCTCTAATGCTATTATTACTATTAATTATTTATAGAATTAAGTAAAAATATGGCTAAGCAAAGAGTATAAATTTGTGTTAAAAAAGTAGAAGAAAATAAAATAATATAAAATTTTACCATAAATTAAGAGTTAATGTAGTAAGTTATTAGCAATTTCCTAATGCAGATCCTAAACCACAAGCACCATTTTCTCCAATGCTATTTCTCCTATTATATTTAAAGAGTTAAGTAAAAATATAGCTTAGTAGAGAGAATAAATTTGTATTGAAAAGTAGAAGAAAATAAAATAATATAAAATTTTACCATAAATTAATAGTTAATGTGGTAAGTTATTAGCAATTTCCTAATGCAGATCCTAAATCACAAGCACCTTAGTCTCCAATGCTATTATTCATATTATATTTAAAGAATTTAGTAAAAATATGGCAAAGCAGAGAGAATAAATTTGCGTTGAAAAGCAGAAGAAAGTAAAATAATATAAAATTTTACCATAAATTAAGAGTTAATGTAGTAAGTTATTAGCAAATTCCTAATGCAGATCCTAAACCACAAGCACCTTAGTCTCCAATGCTATTGTTCCTATTTTATTTAAAGTGTTAAGTAAAAATATAGTATAGAAGAGAGAATAAATTTGTGTTAAAAAGCAGAAGAAAATAAAATAATATAAAATTTTACCATAAATTAAGAGTTAATGTAGTAAGTTATTAGCAATTTACTAATGCAGATCCTAAGCCACAAGCACCATTTTCTCCAATACTATTATCCCTATTATATTTAATAAATTAAGTAAAAAATAGTTTAGCAGAGAGAATAAATTTTTGTTGAAAAGTAGAAGAAAATAAAATAATATAAAATTTTACCATAAATTAAGAGTTAATGTAGTAAGGTATTAACAATTTCCTAATGTAGACCCGAAACCACAAACACCTTAATCTCCAATACTATTATCCCTATTATATTTAAAGAATTTATTAAAAATATGGCATATCATAGAGAATAGATTTGTGTTGAAAAGCAGAAGAAAATAAAATAATATAAAATTTTACGATAAATCAAGAGTTAATGTAGTAAGTTATTAGCAATTTCCTAATGCAGATCCTAAACCACAAGCACCATTTTCTCCAATGCTATTATTGCTATTAATTATTTAAAGAATTAAGTAAAAATATGGCATAGCAGAGAGAATAAATTTGTGTTGAAAAGTAGAAGAAAATAAAATAATATAAAATTTTACGATAAATTAAGAGTTAGTTTAGTAAGTTTTTAGCAATTTCCTAATGTAGATACTAAACCACAAGCACCGTTTTCTCTAATGCT